>JAZGTK010011922.1:0-15255 GCA_036877625.1 Ambastaia sidthimunki
CTGGATGTGATGATGTGTACTGCAAGCATACTCAACCTGTGTGCCATCAGCATTGACAGGTAGGTATAAATACATATATACATAGGTATAAGGACCTATATATTTGGTACCTATATATGGTACCTATGTAGTATACAGTATATACTATATATAAATGTATATGTATGTCTCAATCTCAGTGACAAGTGTGTCATTAACACCTTTATACATAGAGCAGAGAGGGGCCCTTGTTTTACTTTTGGTTGCATGACATGAGTGCCAAAACATCTAAGTAGAATTGTAATTTATTTTTTGAGGGTGGTGAGTGACTGCAAGGAATTATGTAACAGGTTAAATGGAAGAGCCGACAGAAAATTATTGGGCTCTAAAGAGATCAAGAACAATCCAGAGAAATAGACATATTCAACAAATTGTGAGAAAAGAACATATTTAGGTTGTATATGCCTCTCAGATTATCTCTCTGGTCTGGGTCACCGCCTCTTTCCTGTCAGAACTCTGTTGTATTTTGTTCTTGTAGAAAAACTGATCATGCAAATCAGGGGCTGATACAATTGCATTTGTGTCACTCTGATTGGGCCAAAAATAAATAAATATTTATTTCTCCTTATAGACAAACTCTGTCTTGCACATGCTCATTTAAAAAATGTATTTTAGTAATAGACCCCATTTTGCAAAGGTTTATATTAAAAACTTATCTAAAATTGAGCTGAGATCTTTTTTTTAATATATTTTTATTAAATCAGGTGGCATACTCAAATTCTTCAATTTGATGGGTAATTTAAAAGTTTAATTGTATAACTCATGAATTGTGTGCTTCTGTGGTTATGACCTTGATCTCTCCTGGGAATCCTCTGAGATTAACTCGTCTATCTGTGAAGGTACACGGCTGTGGTGATGCCTGTGCTATACAACACCACCCACAGCTCCAGAAAAAGAGTTTCAGTCATGATTGCTGTAGTGTGGCTCCTCGCCTTCGCTGTCTCCTGCCCCCTACTGTTTGGATTCAACACTACAGGTGAGCTCAGATACACGTTACAGCTCCACTGCGCCAGATCAGTGGATCAGCTTTGACTAATACTTCATGTACAATGTGTTTGTGCTAACGGTTTTAGGTTGTCAGAACGTTTCCCTAAGGTTTCCATAAGTAACAAAAACGTCCTAGGAAGGTTCAAAAACGTCCAGTTTTTAGATGTTGTGTTAACGCTTTTGCTTGGTTTTAGGAACATTATTAAAACATTTTAAATTCTGTAAGATTTTTAAAACGTTCTACTAACTACATAAGAAAAACAATTTTGGCATATGATATGTAACATTAAAAACATTCTCTTAACATTACTGCAAGAACGTTTTTTGATAACAGCGAAAGAACTTTTAGAGAATGTTACCCAACGTTCTGAGAACGTTCCCTGTTCGCTGGGACCGCTCTACTGGTCTGAAATCATTACATTCTACTCAAGCACTGCAGTGAAACCTATTAAGGACGTAACAAATAGCAAATAGGTTTGGAAATATAAGTGACACATTTAATCACGAGATTAGAATTACTGTTAGAATCACAGAGCACTGCGGATTTTTCCCAAACAGTCATTTTATGTCAGCTTACCAGATTTTCATCAGATGATGATAAATAAGTTTGCAGAAGGAATTAACCATCCAATTAATTACAGTAATCAGTTAATTAGTTTCACGGTGAGATATAATGAATGTCATCTCACACACACACACACACACACACACACACACACACACACACACAAGCCTTCTAGATATTCACGAGATTGGTTCTGGGTCGGTTTTGAGTGATGAGTCTTGAGAGAAAAAGAGGGTCTAATTATGTTACCGCAGAAACAATTTTGTGTCACAGATTACTGCTGATAAGAGTATTGATTAGGCTTTTTAACACAGCCACCAGTGCTGCATAAACGCAATGCAATTTATCACCTCATATCTGTGATTTTCAGTCTTAATTTATGTTACACAATGGCATGTTTTGCTAATTGTGGTATTGTTATGTTAAACAAAATAAGATGTTTTGATTGCATACAATCATTTTGTAAATTATTAGTTATATGAGTTATATGTGACCCTGTTTGTGAAAAAACAGTTTTATACATGAAATCATCCTACATAATATAAAGAACATTCTGTGAAAACATAACCTTGATATCTTTAATATTGCCTGAGTAAGATCATACTTCACTAAGATCAAAATCATAGAGAAATTAACGATTAATATCAAACATCTCATTAATAGATTATAAAACTTTAACCTGGATTTCACAGACAGGGTCACATATTGTAGTATTATAGAAGAATTCACAATACATTTTAGGTTGCCATACTCTCACAATAATAAATCTACATTATTACAATTGAGATGTTACAGCTTTGTGCCTTAAAATCTGATGTAATACATTTGTTTGCACTACAAGAACTTTGTATATTTTACAGTGAGATTTCCACAAAACTTTACTCACATGCGTCATGTATGGCCATTGCAGATGATCCTACTGTGTGCTCGATTTCCAATCCCGATTTCGTAATCTACTCCTCCGTGGTGTCGTTTTACTTGCCGTTCATGGTGACCCTTCTGGTGTACGTACGCATCTACATCTTCCTCAGGAGACGAAGAAAGAGAATCACTTTCCATCAAGGAAGTGGCAAAGTTCAGCCAGCCGTCGTTCCACCAGTGGTAACACTCTCACATTTCACAAACGCATCCGAGAAACACGTCCACACGTAATCTCCAGACAGTCTTGGATTAGGGAATTACTGTCAACTTTCACAGTAAAACCACTCTGAACACAGATCATTTACCCATACAAGTGCCCAGTGGATAAAAGTACTAAATGAAGTATCTGTTACTGGTAGTATGGATTGGAGAAACATCTAAGCTCCATGCAGGATCATTAAAGAGCAATCTTGGATCGTTTTGTTTAGTGAAACAACATTTTTGATCAGGGGACAGAATGGCGGATTAGTGCCTTCGTTTGAAAGGGAGATGCACAGCCAGATCTTTGGAAACCCTTCATACTTTCTGCTATAGGTCGTAGGAATTTTTATAGCAAGATTTAGTTCCGGCTAACTGGAGCAAAATTTGGTATGGTGAAAGGTTTTTTGGGCTGCCCTGAATATTTTTCATCCGGTTAAAAAGACAGCTTTTCTTTATCTTTTCTTTTATAAACTTTATTTATTGATTTTCTCAGCAGTCTGTTTAGATTTGAAATGAAACTATCACCCAGAGGGTCAGCTTCAAGATTATCCTTCTATAAAGATCAGTTTGTCACTCAGGCTTATGGATAAATTACAGTGAGATGTCTTAAATTTCAGGTTTTCTTCTACAGAGCAATTAAATTAAAGTAAGAGTGTATGGAGACTTTTGCCTCTTAAATCTTTCTTCTAGAAATTTTAGGAGAAACATCTCGGACAAAACAGGTCAAGAATAGGATGAAGACACAGACTGGCCTAATTATAATTATAATTGTGATTAATTAGAAGATTGCACATCTCATAATAAAGTTAATTTGTTGATATGAATAAATTAAATTATTACATGAACTACAGTATGTATTAATCTTGGTAAATGCTTGTAACCTGACTTGTAACCCGAAGGTCACCGGTTCGATTTCCAATGTCGGCAGGAAACAACTGAGGTGCCCTTGAGCAACTTACCTCTAATTGCTCCGTGCTGCAGTGAATGACTGCCTACTGCTCTGTGTGTGTGTGTGTGTGTGTGTGTGCGTGCGTGTGTGTGTGTGCACTAACTTGGACGGGTTAAAAGAAGAGAACGAGTGGGTTACCATAATTGGCTTGCAGGTCAATTATCTTTCTTCAGAATTAATAAATAGTGTAAAATATTTTTCATGCTAATTCATTGCATTTATTAATTATCATAGTTTGTGAAATTATTACTAAAAAATTATGTTGAATTTTCCATTATTTGCACCCAACAAACGTCAGATTTGTTATTTCTCCTCACAGCTCAGTCCTGCCTTTTTCACATTAAAAAAGCAGCACCCACTTCTTTCTGCTCTGTTAATCTGTTTTTACTTCTTTGTTTTAGCCTCAGTAACTCTTTAACATTTCTCCACAGGAAACGTGTTTACAAGACGTCGCTCATAAAGACAAAAGAGATCTATCCCCCATCAAGATCAATGTGATTAATGTGGGTATACCATTGTGTCCCTTAATGCATGTGTTTAAATGTGTGACTGTTGTAATCTTCTATAAAATGAGGATGCTAATCCTCAGATGGCAGCATCTGCCTCTTTTTATTAGCATAGCAAGTGCATTTCTGTTTGTGTGCCATAAACTTATTCTTGGAGCTTTAAGCTAGAACATGATGTGACTGATGCTGCTGAAAAGATTTTGATTGATTAAAAAAAGAAAATGTGCAGAGATAAATTGAAACTTTGTGATCAGTCTCTGCCAGTATTGTTTAACTAAACCTTTACTAAAGATAATATACCATCAGCACTATTAATGATCATAGTAAATATACATTCTAGTGTAGTGGTTAGTAACTGGTGTGTGACCCAAAAAGCCAACAGCAGGGGAAAATATTGCAAAATGCAAATGATGAAATGCCACATAATTAGAATAGCAAATATAAAAAAGGTTTATAAAGGAAACACTTTCTATATTTTTAGTTGTTGACATTAACATGTATGTTTTCTTTTAAGCAAAAACTAAATATTAATTCAACAAAAATACACTGTAATTCTTCTGTTAGAGGAAATGAGGACACCTACTTGTGCTAATTAAACAGAACAGACATGCTTGGAGGTATAAAGATGTATCACACAACTTGGATTTTCCACGTTTCGTATCTCTTGTCTGTTTAGGAAAGCACAGAGCAGGTGATTCGTCCCCAGCTCCTCGCCAGCTGCCTGTGGCGTAAACGTCCTCAAACTGTCCCTGCTGAGAAAAACTGCCCCTCACTGATGCCCCCTGTGGTCACACTGAACTACTGCAGCATCAGCCAAGCTTCTTTTGCCCGCACTGAGCAAGAGGCAAACCGTGAGGAAAAGGAGGCTGGTGAGGAGGATCAGGTCACAGTTAGGAGCTGCGAGGTGAAGAAGTTGTCGAATGGACGCACACACACCACCCTTAACCCACAACGGGCTGCTTGTGTCATGGTGTGCCCCGGTCAGGTGCGTTGTAGGAGTATGCACACCAAGGAAAAGAAAGCCACACAGATGTTGGCCATAGTGCTAGGTGAGAAGCTCTGCTCGTACTGCACTAAAGGTTCTTAAAAGGTTCTTCAAAACGATGCCACAGAAGAACCATTTTTGGTTCTCCAAAGAACGATTGAGTCAAAGGTTCTTGCAAAAATATTATTTTATAAAATCATGGAATAAAAAATAAACCGTTACCTTTTTATAGTTAAAAAACTTCTGTCCACTCAAAAGAACTTTTTCTGAAACAGAACATTTCTACGGATGTTAAAGGTTCTTTATAGAATCATACAACCAAAAGTGGTTCTTCTATGTCATTGTGAAGCACCTTTTTTAAGAGTGTGACTCCATTATTAAACTCTTAATGTGGTGACACTAGTGGTTATCCAGCTTGATTTTGTTAGCTAAGTTTTTTTTTTTTATATTTATACAAGCTAAGCCCCAGCTTGACCAGACTGGGAGATCAGCTTAAACCAGTGAAGACCAACAAATCAGACTGGGTTGATTGAGTTTATTTTTATAAATGCCACTGTAATATTTTTTAGTGACTCACTTTGCTTGTTAGTTTCTCGTATTGATGTTTTGAAAGTGACTCTTTGAAGCTCAGTTTGTGCCTGGCATGTGCCACAGTTTGTCAGGTTGCAAGAGGCCACATGGGGAACACTGAGGACGGCGAATGCCAATAGTTGCGTTCGACACCTGCAGAGTACAGTCAGACTAAGTTGTATCTGGCTCAGTTAGCGCTGACTGTCTTCCTGTGAGTCAGTGTTCTGCAGAGCGATAGATGACATTGATGGTAATCTGAAATGTCTGCTTAATTGAACAGGAAATTAAATCACACTTATGGAGTCAGACGTCTTGATGGAGTGAGTGTCTCAGCTGCCTCAGTTCAAAGTCAATTGGACAGGGTTGTCACATGACCATTTGTCATGTACTGTACAGGATCTCTTTTGTCTGTTTCTCACAAAGAGTTTTTGGAGATAGAGAACAATATTTTATGCACAGAACAATGTTATCAGCCACCAACCCTGAACCCTTGTAAATTACTACATAACAAATTAAATGGGCTGTAAATATAATATGACTGTATAATTTCATGCATGGTGCATCTTATTGTTTCTGTCTATTTGTGTGTGTGTTTTTAGGGGTCTTTCTCATTTGCTGGTTGCCGTTCTTTGTGACTCACATCCTAAACACTCACTGCAGGGTGTGTCATATTCCACCCGAGCTCTATAGCGCCTTCACCTGGCTGGGATACGTCAACAGTGCCCTCAATCCAGTCATCTACACCACCTTCAACATTGAGTTCCGCCGAGCCTTTATTAAAATCCTGAGCTGTTAAATCATTGGTCATGCTCACATATGATGCTTAATGGACTTATGACATCATGGATTTCATTTAATGGATAATCATAAAGGGATATTAATGGACGTGGACAGTGAGAATGGGGTCAAAATGACTTGGCATTCACTACAAAGTTCTCACTGGGTTGTGCATTGAAGTTGCACAGTTGGCTATACTGTGTTAAATCTTCTTTTTGGTTTATTTTGAAAACATGGACCAAGGTGAAATCCAGATTCAATTCGGATTAACCCACAAGTTGCTCCAGTTTATAGCCGCTGCTTCACTTTCTACAACTAGACCTAAAATGTCGTCTGCATTTTGTTCAAATTCTGAGGTCATCAGGTCATGACATGCATGTCACACCTCCAAACTGAGCTAAAATTGAGATATGTTGGAACCTCTTAACTTATAAAACATATAAGAGAAAAAAATATATACCATAAAGGCTATAATGACTTTTGGGACTATAAAGCATGTGACCGGAGAGATTGTGAAGTATACATAACAGATCTGGGGAATTGGTTTTTGTCCTCCCCAAGGTTAAGTTTTGTGTTTGGACTGTATATTGCACTCTTGAGAAAATAAGAGGCAGGTTTATTCTTGATTAAACCTGTTTTTTTTGTGTGTTGTAAATTAAAACTCAATTCCCCATAAACCCTGTTGTCATATAAAACACAAAATATACTCACAATATACTTACTTGTATCTTTAATAATTTATTTGTCACAAAAAACATATTCAACAAAGAAACATATTTCTGTCATATTTCTTATCATCACCCTGGAGTAGCCAGTACTGTATTTGTGGCCTTTAATAAAATAGATGCGTGAGGTCCCTAAATATGCATGCACTGTAAAATATACAGTTGAAGTAATATGACAGAGAAAATAACATAATGAGACGCGCGTGTGTGAAGTAGATAAGTCGGTTAGTTGATTGACAGTGAGTAAGTGAGTGAGTGAGTGAGTGAGTGAGTACGACTGGGTGAATTAAAACAACCGAGTTGATTAGGTGAGAGAGAAACGCTTTGAACAGAAAAAACAAGACTTTAAACCTGCATTTGATGAAAAGCCCAGCTGGTAGCCGGATTATTATAGTAAGAAAGATTGCATGAAAAAACTGAGAGAGAATAAAGTGTCGTGCTCTTATGTAGCTTGACCCAAATTGTTGCTTTTCCTGACACGCATAAAGTGACTGTACGCGTGTGCTACAGCGAGTTTGTGCGAGTGTCGGTACAATAAAGTGACGTGTGAGTGATGGTGTCTTCATGTTAATTACTAAACCCTGGCTAGACTCCAAGTTAAATGTGTTGTGATTCACAACACTCTACCGACTGTCATCCAGTGACATCTACTAAATTGAAATTGGCGTTTTTTTCCCAAACTCAAGCCCACCTTCGGCCCCTCTGTTCACTAACCCCTCGTATCTGCCGAGCACACTCGCTGACGCTGTAGATCCTAATCTGTGGTGCATTGTAGATCGACTTTTGAACATAAAGGGGTCCTGTCAGTGTTAATTGTGGTGCATACATGCTTTTGTGTCTGTTTGTGTTTCAGGCCTGAAAAACGTTTGTGATTTAAGCTGCTTTTCATATCATGTTTTCTGTCCACCCACAAACCCCTCATTCTATAAACAGCCCAAGCTAAGCTAATTCATTCACACCTGCAATGCACTGTGTCTATAAGAAACATGCTAACAGTTCTGTTCTGTTTTATCCAAAGCGACTTACAGTGAATTCAAGGTATACTTTTTTTTTGTGTTCCCTGGGATCGAACCCACAACCTTTGCACTGCTAACGCAATGCTCTACCAGTTGAGCTACAGAAACACGGCCTCACAAATATAATAAAACACATCAAAAATTGACTGGACATAAACGGTAGAAAAAGGCTCATAAATCCACCAATTTATCTGCGTTTTTACCCTCCCCTCATAAAGTATCTCATGTTGAACTTACCCTGTAAATCTGAGCGACTGACAGAACTCGCTTCTGTTATCTGCTGCAGCAGTTTGCTACATTTTCTGATAATTATGCAAATTACTCTCTGTCCTTTTTTAAAATTGTGAAAGTAGAAAGTGAAGGAACTACTTTAGTTCCGTGACTAACATGAAAAACTTTGAAAACAATGCATTTAAAGTGATTCATTGGTAGCTGAGTGGAGAAGAAAATTTAAGGGTCCATTTATCTCTGAGGCCCGCAAGGTCTCCTCTGACAAACCAAACTGACGGCAAGTTCTGCTTAACATATGCCCTTGATTTTACTGCTGATACAATAATGGTTTTGCAAAAACAAGTGTTCGCAATGGTGCATTTAAAGTAAAAGAGAAATTAAACTCACATTCAAGCTAACAATTTATGTTTCTAAGAACATTTCCCTAACATTTTTTAAGTAACAAAAATGTTAAAATTGTTATTTTGAATATTGTAAATATATTTTGAATTATTAAATACATTTTGTTTTAAAGTTGTTTAGATACTTACACAAATGTGAATGACTAAGCACTTGGGTTATGTTTATTTGTTGTGTTGCTTGTTGTGTGCTTTAGACGAACCCTCATTCTGTCAATACGTCAATACCTCACCTCAGAAATGTAGGGACCCGGCGTCACACCAACATAGTGTCTGAACGTGTTTAAGGACCAAAGAAAAACGTATATTTGCATATAAAAGCATGTTCCTCTTTAAGAAGCTCTGACAAGATCCTGTCACTTTACATTTCTTACTTATCTCAAGTCAATAAACCAGATCCTTCCTCTCAGCTCACACTTTTAAACAGACTTTATATGAATGAAAGAGTTTTATGAATGGAATCCAAGAATCCACATGATTACCACACAGACACATTTAAATGTTTCATAATGGTGTTTTAATTACTTTGCTTGCTCTTTAAAATTCATTGCTTATGTTGATGAGTCTGTCATTGCTCCAAAAGGGACAGATTTTCCTTTATTACATTAATCCGATATAAACAACTAGTCAGTGGGCTGGACACACTTGACTGATTATATATTTCTCATGATCTGAAGCTTAGTGTTGTAGGCCAATAAACGGTGCCTACATTATAATTTCCTAACAAAACTAAGATTTCATTTTTTTGAATGAACTGGATAATAAAGGGGGTCCAAATCTTTGACCGGCAGTGTATGAAATTCACATCTCTTAAAAACAGCATTCCTGTCTGTCAGGATAAACCTTTGTGGACAGCATCATTATTAAAAATTTAAATTGCAAATTATTTCAGGAGGTCCTACAGTTTGGTTTCTTAAGCCAACATTCCATACTGATATATTACTTTATTCAGCATCAGCATATTGTCTTTTGAAATGGCAGTATAAACAAAAAAAATCTACTTTTTATTCTGCTCACATCTTCAACTGCAGAAAGCATAAGTTGAGCCTGTCTAGACAGCGAGCCCTGAATCTGGCCCCATCTGTTACAGTAAATTAGGTAGCCTATGTCTATCTGCCCTGTAGGTCCACAGGACACTTCTGGTTTATAGAGAAATGAAGGAGACAGTAAAAATATAAAGTGACTTTCTGATGGCTGTGATTGATTATCTACTTTATCTCTCTCCTCTGTCTTTCCCCCTTTAAACATAGGACACTCTCCCTCTGTGTGATTCTTATTAATAGAAGTTGTAGATAAGGACAATCATGGGGTGGAGGTAAATCAGTTGATCACCAGCTTTGATTACAATCTTCAATATTCAAAATAATCTATTTTTATTTTTTGTTGAACTGGCCCTTTAAAAAATGCTGCCAGCCAGCCTGTGCTGCTATTCTTCAAAGCCTGGGTTTTATTTGTGCCAAATTAACATTAAATGCTTCCTGAAAATGCAACATTCATACAACACCAGCTGTTATATATAAATAAAATAAGACTATATGAGTATATCATCATTAAATATTCTTTCCACAAATGAGAACAATCACATACATGCATGGAATACACACAGACAGAAGGCTCTTTTGATCTAAGTCCATCTGTGAACAAAAGAGAGCAAAAAGAGGTTCAAAAAGATGTAAATTGACACAAACAGATGTAGGAGTTCAGACAAAAAACAGCCTTTCTTTTCATTTTATTTTCATCTTCATACAAACACACACCAGAGGCATGAATTTAGGATTCAATTTGTATGACTGTTTCGGAAGACTGAGTTAATGATCTGAGCATCAGGCTGGTGGCAAATGAAGATTTAGGTCTGGCTATCGGGCTGCCTTCAGAACAGCACCAGTAACCTGACCCGCTCCAGCCTGTGTACTGTACATCACTCAGGAATGAAGATCAGGAATGAGGGCATGGCGCGCCTCCAATAATACCCACCGAGAGGGATAAATGAGGAATATATTCTGTCTTCCAAACACCAGCGGTCACCCAGAACATTAATTAACAGAGCATATGAATACATCTTAAAGCTGTAATCTGTCATTTTTGCCTCTCTACTGCCATCTCTGTTTGAAACATAAAAGTGCAGGTTGCGTACATTTTTAAGTACGTTTGCATTACTGTAAAATAATGTTATAAAACTGTTATGTTTTATACTATTACTATAAAACATAACACTGGGAATCGGGGTAAGGTGACAGTTTTAAACACTGATCGGTCATGTACTTGCTTAATAACTGTTTATTTTTTTCTCAAAAAGTTATGGATGGCAGCATTAACATTTATAATAGTACAAACACTACAGTTGCATTGTTTTCAGCTAAATTTTGATTGTTTTGAATGTTTGATCCCTGTCTTGCAAATCATCTTTAAGAACCACATTGCAAACTTTATCTTTTGGTATCCACATTATACTTCAAAGACGCACTGATTATAAAAACATACTACAGAAAAGAGCTATTTGAAGTAGTTGTGAATGAAAAACTGTAAAATCAGATGTTGCTTTGAGAAAAAATTATGCCACCCTCACAGACGGACAGAAACGTCTTATTGATCCCTAAGGGAAAACCCACGTTAACACGCTACTGAAAATTATAAAGTAGTTCAGTCTCCTAACGGGAAGTCTGCAGAATCCAAAACAGGGTCTCCAGTCCCGGATCTCAGTTATGTTAATATCACAGAGAATTGCGTTCATGCTTTAGTTTGACCAAATACGGTTTTTGATCTTTTCAAATCTCTTATTGACACTCCTAAGCCTCAGTTAATATCCTTCTGCCTATAAGCCCGCATGAATAACATTTATTCACCTGTTCTGCTTGATAAATAGTAAGGGGATTATTTTAAACTAATTTCTAGTCAGTTAGATTAACTTAAGATAGTACGAACAGACTGCGTCAAGACCTTTACCTGCTCTTTATTTAATAAAAAAACATAAATTTTCACTATCCCGTGAGGAGAAAGCAGAAAGAAGGTAATGGGCCTTAAGTACATTGAAAAAACGTTTGAGGAGAAACAGGCCAAATTTAAAGGGTGTAGAGTTGCTGGGGTACTAATGTGTTTAAAACTAGCAACTTGTCATGCTGGGTTAATCTTTTCTTAGATATTTATTAGCCCTCACTACCAACCGACAGCCCTCACTACCAAAATCCTCAATATTTTCTGCCTGGCTGAACCACTGATTGTGTTTGACCAAAAAAATAATGAAAATGAGAGAGTGGCTATAAAGCCACAGACCGCCGATGATACTATGTTTATGTGAACACTTGGCCTTTTGTGGTACTGACATGTCCTTTCAAAAATAAAACTGACCCTGTAAAACCAGGTGAACTTGGTGGAGAAATGGCAGAAAAGGCAATTGGGCTTTAGCTCGTTTTTGACTTTACAAACACATCTAAACTCATTGCAGCCTTGCCAGAAAACTCACAAAATCGTCCATCAGACCTTAAAGCTGACCACTTCATCAGCAGGACTACAGCTCTATTTATTTGACGCTTACAGAACATCACAGACATCATTTACAAGGTCATAATTTTACTCCACTGATGCACAACTGAAGGTAGGTGAGACCAAGTGCCTCAACAACTTTATTAGACTTTCCCAAGAACATGAGACACATTTATCACTTCCAGAAGTTCAGCACCTTGAATTATTTAATCAAAAGTAACTTACAGGCTGGACGAGAGAAATCGATTCACTAAAGAAAGTTAACAGATGAAGGACGGGGCTGGAGAGAAGGTCATAACTTCCTGTTTGACCTATTCAGATAAAACCTTACCACCACAACCGACATCAGTGACCTTTACCTCAACTTTCCCAAACCTTCCAGTCTACAGACAAAACAACAAGGAAAAGTAGGACAGGGATAATGGGAACAGCACCTGAGAAACAAAATATATGGTATTATATATATATATATATATATATATATATGGTAAAATATATGCTAAACAGTATATATAACAAAATATGCTAAACCACTTATTTAGACGTAGTTCCGAAATAACTTTAATAAATGATTTCTGAACAATTTTCTCCAAACATTTAAAACACTCTTTAATAACTTGTTCCAAGCCATGACTCACACCGACTAGCTCCCATCACACTGACATATTTGATTTGAAGCCAAAATTATACAAAAATCTGAAAAAGGTACAAGACTATGTAATTAATTTCATATTGAGGCATAAAGCAATAGAAAAACAGGAAGGAACATTTTAAAACTAATAAACTATAAACGAATATTAAATACAGACACTAACAGTGTTTAAAATAAATATTGCAAGTTTATTGCATAATAATCTGAGAGACTGATTTGATTGTCATGTGCAATGCATCATGGTAGTGATTTTGCCATGTTTGAGGTTTGGTAATGACTTTTCTGAAACAGTTTGAATGCACCTCCAGAACCTGCTGTTATAAATATTGTTATAGCAGCTGTTGAATCTCTGTGTTGCTGTTGACTCTATAGTGCGGCATCTCCACCAGTTCATAAAATCCATCATGAGATTCAGTACAATCAGTAATAAAAAGTGTAAGTGGCATTTAAGTAAAGAATGAAATGACCTAGAGAAGATCTGTGATTTAGAGTAGCCGCATTTACTCGCCTTCAGTTTAATGCATAAATATACCGCCATAAGTCTTCATATATCATTCAAGAAACAAGCCTTGGACCACAACAAATAAAATCTAACCTAACTGTAAAAGACACTAAAAGGTCGAGTTTTCCCACAAGAACAATCTTCCAGTGACATACAGCTGTCTATCTCCTTTCAATGTAAATCTGACACAAATGACATTCACCTAAAATAAAAATTCACCTGATACAGCACAGAACAGTATTACTGAGACATTAGTCTAATGCTGTCAGATCACATGACACTTCAGATCCAGTGAGAAATTTAAACATGTTAAACACCATAATACTATCACCAGCACTTCATTTATAGTATGCATACTTGAGTGACCCCTAATAGGGCAACGTTTTTTACAGCCTATGATCTTGGGTTTCAATAATGCCATGGAAAGCCCATCACAATCAGGCGATAAATCTAAAAGAAAATTGTTTAAGGCTTGTCAAGTGTAGCTTATTAAAGTCATTTCAAACACTCCTGACTGGCTAAGGTGACAGTAATAACAATAAAAAACATTAAAAGACGAAGAGTATAAAAGTAAAAAAAGTGGCAATACAGAAAGTTCATATAAGCAAATCATTTACATGGGAAATCGAGGGAACATGGAAAGTAAATCTTAATGGATTACGCCTATTTATCGTTGAAAACTTGTTAAATTGTAAAAAGGTGGTTGTCTGCACAGGCTAGAAAAAGCCATTGAAAATGTACATTAATGTTGCCTATAGAGAAAAGATAGTTATACCTTCAGAGGGGTAAGTTGTCACACAGACAGCTGTAACATATTGGTTAAATAACCAATATGTTTTCGGAAAAAAGACAGTAAAATAATGAAAAAAGCAAAAATATCAAATTATTGTTATTATTTTTTGGTTGAATTTATTTTACAATTTTAAAACTCGCGAAGACTAACTGCATACAGGCTATATTTGTGAGTGTTGAAAGTTGGGCGAGTAGATTTAGGTCTGGCAGGTACAGGGGTTGTAAAGGGACTCAGACTTTCTTTAACAAAATCTCCTGGCTCTTGCAGAAAAGGTAATTGGCTAAAACGTTGAGAGGAACCACCTGCTGGGAAGTGTCCATGAAATTCAACCCACTATCACTCACAGAACACAACACACAAACACACACACATACACAAAATGCTCAAAAGTGAACTCAATAATTGTCCCACATTTACATCAAGGTCTATTTGAAACCTAATAAAATAAAGGTTGTACTGGAAGTTGAATCTGTGACAGTCGAAGTTTGCAAGAATGTAAATATATTTAATATCCACCCTTAATTTAAAAAAGACTTCATTTATTGTTTAGTTATTTGAAGAAAAAAAAAGAATTGAAAAAAAACAAAAGAGTACAAACAAGCAAGATGTATTTATAAAGACAGTGAGCTAAATTTGCATTGTAAAACTATTTTAAAATACCCAAATTGGCCATATTGGTAAAATGTTTAAAGTGAATTGGTTATCTATGACAATATTGCTCTTATACACTATACAGGTATATTATATAACAACAATAACAGTTAATATAACAAAATTCAAGACAGAAAATACAGTACTTTTCAAAGCTAAATGTTTAACTGAAAAATGTTGAGCCAAGTTAAACAGCAGGTGATTTTTCTTCAAAGCTTTACAGAGTGAATCTGATTGAAAGGCCCATCATATTAACAGGTATCTTCTATTACTGATACTCCTTGTAAGTAAATTTGCTCATTTGGTA
>JAZGTK010011923.1:0-15254 GCA_036877625.1 Ambastaia sidthimunki
ATCATGTAATAAAGCTAATTACAGTGTTGATTCAGAAAACAAACATCCCAGTGAAAATAAGACAATTAGAATCTTTTTCAAAACAAGAAGTGATTGATTTTAGGTCCAATGTGAATGAAGAATTGTACCTGTTTTATCTTTCCAAATTAGACAGAGTGCCAGCAGATCTTTAGACTGGTGATGACTCAATGATATCTAGGTCAACCAGCTGATATTTATCAGATTTAGTAATATTTACATACTATATTTCTCTATACTTTCTTGCTATTATAATACATCATCATTAGTTCATATTTCAATGGCAATACTAATAACTAGTGAGAAAGTTGAGAAAAGATTTACAGCTGGTTGCATGTGTCTTTTATCACCTTAAAGGGATTTATTACTGTACATTATTTAACTGTACATTATCTCTTTTGTCCACCATAAGTGTTTCTTTGCGTTATTTTTGTAATGTGGAATATTTAAATAGCACCACTAAAGGAGCCGGGATGAGCATTCCCATATCATTTGATCCCTGACTGTCCAGTGGTTTTAGAGCAATAACAGACTATTGGACGGTTCAATTGACCAATCACAATAGAGTATTCCAGAGCACCATATCATAATAACCAATATAAATCCTGACTATACATGCTATATTTAATTTTACAAAAATGAATACGATACTGTGAGGAACAGACATGTGATCCATTCAACTGGTTTTATTATCAACCAAAACCAACCAAAAATTTACAATGGCCAAAATGTTACAAGTAACCTGCTTTTTATGACAGAAAAGAAACATTTTACTGAAAATGATTATCATAAAAACAACATTACCATAATAACACCAGTCCTCCAGGGGTGCTGAACCAACAATGCTTCACTGAACACGTGCTCTCTTTGAAAAACTGATTCACCAAAGAGCTACAAGCCAATTTTATTTCAACACAAAGAGAAAACATACTTCACTGTACTGTGTAGGGGCCATGCCTAAAGCAAACACACGTTACAGAGACCTTTGATATGTATGATGTGTATAACAGTTATAACAGAGGTACCATCTCCATCAGGTACAAAAATAAGCAGGAGCACACACAATAAGAGAGCAGATTGACTGACACCTTTTGCCTCGCCCATCTCTGCCTGCGGTGCAAGTGGAGAAGGGGGTCCCTGGACACTTAGTAAAGATAAATAACTAGGACAGAAAAATAGCCAGGAAAACTGCAAATATTTGTGTTTTCACGACCATCTGATATGTACTGACGAATCACGAAAGCTGTAGTGGAGACTCCCTTAAACTGAGCAAACAGTAAAGAATCCCTTTGCACAACTCTCTGGAGGTCAGAGCCTAAACTGCAATGTACTGTACGGGCCGGAGTACAGCAAACACGCATGCAATTCATCCGAAAATTAAGAAATGTGTATTTTTACAGTATGCACAATGTATCGGAGCATGCTTTTTAACATTTAAACATCAAAAGCCCATCAATGCATTTTATACATGTATCTAAAAACAGTTTGTTTTACAACTACATCCCCCCAAAATATATAAAGAATATTCATCATCCATCCCAGACGCATTACTGCGTGCATCCCATTCCATACGCATATAGTTACATTTGAAGTTAAATTCTTTTCTGTGCAATGCAATTAAACCGTACTGAAACAATACAGGTCCCGATTTCGTTTCTCTTACCAGTCAGTTGCCGACGTCTCGTCGATAACGTCCTGGTAGGCTGTTAAGAGGGCCAGTCTGTTCTTGCTGAGATTCACAGCCATGTTGCTGCCGCTGCGCTCATCCAGACCAGTGTAGCAGTGATGATGGGAAGCGCGAGAGGAGGAGAGATGTTGCGCGTTGAACAAAGAGACGCCACCGCCGCTCTCCGCAGAGCTGCGCGGTCCTAGTGCCGAAGTGTTCTGAGCGTTTCTTGCATTACAGACTAAAAACAAAATTAAAATCATTATTTTATAAATAAAGCAAACAGTCTTAATATAACATGTGCTTTCTTGCGGTACAAAACAAGATATTTTTATATTACACATATATAAATATAAACTATTCTACTTGATTGTTTGTTTATTTTTGAGCCTATTTTAAAAACTCCGGAGACAGGAAGTGAAGCAAACATTAGATTCCGACGTGCTTTGATGTTTTCCTACCTTGGAATGCGTCCTTCGGATGCAGCCTGTAGTTGGTTTAACTTTGTTCAAAATTTCTTTCAGGGATGCTTGAAACATTTGGGGGTAAACGATTTTGACATTTTAACATGTTATAAACTAAAATACAAAAAATAATAACAAATAACAACCCTAATATTGTAGAATATTGTCAATAAATGCAATAATATTCTAACTGTAGAAACAACTATCAATTGATTCAAAATCATAAATATAACCCTAAACTAAATATAAAACGTTAAATCATGAGCATAAATAATAACGACAAATAGCTTTAAAGCAAAGTGCATAAATCAATCATAAGACCTGTTCCTCTTATCTGGGGAGTTTCTGAGATAAGAAGCTTAAAGGCTTTTGTGATTAATATTTTCTCTGTGATTTGTGGCATTGGGAATGAATATGTATATATTAATATATTACATGTTACGGAAGGAGCAGTCCATTTGTCTACAAATGGGGATGTATAACAAATCATGGCTGTCTTAAAAGACAGCACTCCGGTTTGGAGACAGCCGAATATATTCTTTTAGGGTAAACATTAACTTTTTCCTCTCTACTACCTGAGCTGTCAACAGCTGAGTGTGATCTTTTTCATTTTGTAGGGAAGCCATTACATGGTGTTTGAGTGTCAAATGTAAAGTAGAAAGACTGCTCTAGTGCCTGCAGGCGCATTAGCTGCAGGCCTCTGTCAAACTGTGCTTGGAACATGTAGCTGGCAGACGTTGTCAAGTCTGAGATGCGGCACTCATGCGACACTGCGCATTAAAGCTGAAGGCACTGTAATAGTTAAGTAGGTCATGGTGGAAATGCCAAGACTAAAACAGGAAATATAATATTTATGTAATAATAATACTAATGATTATAACAATTAATATAATAATACAGCATTATTCATAAATATAATTTTTATTATTCGTATAAGATTCAGCACCCACAAATGTGCATTCATCTAGATATATAGTCAGTAATTTGAAAGACAAAAATAGTAACACTTTACAATAGGGTCCCATTCATTAACATTAATGAATGCATTTGCTAATGTTAACTAACTATGATCTTTGTTAATGTTAGTTAATATAATACAGATATTTATGTCAGTTCATTTACAGTTTTAGTGTACAATTGTTTATGTTAGTTCATTGTGCTTTAACAAATGTTAACAGATAACAATTTTGATTTATGAAAGGTATAAGTAAATGCTGAAATTACCATTTGCTAAGATGAATAAATTATTGGTAATTGTTAGCTGATGTTAACTAAGGCAGGCAACTAATGTAAACAAGCAGAATCTTATTGTAAAGAGATATCTTGTAGTTGCTGTAAACATCTCTATCCTTTAAAGAGTAAACAAAAAGCACCTTATCATATAGTATCCTTAACAGTCTCTTAACAGCAGTGACCTACAGCACTATTGGATTCTCTCCAATCCTACAGCATCATGGCACCAGGTTAGAATCTGCCGGTCCGAGTGTGCATTAGTAAAGCAGATTTTATCCATGGTGCACACACCTCCAGTCAAATACTTTATTTCAGGCCTAAAACAATGGCAGCATATCTAATCCCATGACCCACAAACATACATTTCCTGTGCCTCACACACACACACACACAGAAATAAGCTATAGTGCTTAGCCCTTCACCCTCCTTACAGCTCAGCCTTCACAATAATGGCCCACACACAAGCATACACATACACACACACACACACACATTCACCTTCAACTGCAGCCTTGTCCAATCAGGATTTCTGTTTGCCCTGGAGCTTCCCCTCCCCTTGGCTGCCCACTAAATGGGTTACCATTAATTAATTCTTCTCACTCATCTGCTCCTTGGCATCTCCTACTGCCTACAAAGGTAGCAATTATATTCAGTAGTGAGAATTGTTCTGAGGAAATACATCTGTCCATCACGGCCTCGGCAGGCATCCAAACGCTGGCATGTGAGGAGAGGGCCACCATTCAGCAATACAACTTAAAAAGCACAATACAAGTTTCCAATTTAACTGTGACATTGGGTTTAACAACTTCAGCGAAGATGTTGACACCAAAAGAGACTTTAGTTTTTCACCCAAACATGTTTGCTAGTAATCTGTTACAAATATACTACAAAGTAGCAACGCTACAATTGGATTTGGCTTTAAAGATGCATTTATTGTTTTGTACTGATACAAATATGAATAAATTAAACACAAATGACAAAATACACTCACATGCACTAGGACTCATTTTTGTGACCATAAAAGTTAACCGACGCCCCCTTTTAATGGCCGCCCTGTGACTTGATACAAGATACTGCATCCACACAGAAAGATATCAGAATTAAGTCAAATATTGTGACAACCAGTGGAACGTAATGAAAAAAATACTTAATACACAATACAAATAACTAAATCCATATATAAAATCTATATATACACACACAAATTCTTAACGTGTGTTTTCAGTCTTATTGTAAATGATTAATCAGTGCATGTTATTTAACATAAAATATTTTAATGTGTCTGTAGGTAATATTTTAAAATATCAAAATGTGTCTGTAGGTAACTGTAGTGTTTGTAATGTAAAACAATGATTTTTGTTTCAACACACAAGGCTTTTTTCAAGATGGCCTGTTTTCCGTTCCCATCGCTTCCTGTGTCCACACTCCACATGTTAAGCTACTGACAACTAGTGGTTGTAAAATAGAATTACAACAAATTGAGATGTTTTTTTCTTTTTAGTGGCATCATCACTTCATCAACACCTCCCGTCATCCCTGTTGACATATTGAGAATCCTTTAAACAATCCACCTATTCCCAATAGATAAAATGGGCATTTTTACTTGTTGAATATCCTGTTTTATTAATAAAACAAAAAGAGTTTTGAACAATTGTCACTGTTGAATATAAGAATATATTGTGCATTACTACAGTTGTAACCTCATTACGCTTTCTGTTCATATATCCAAAGATCTCTGTGTGAGCATTTGTCACAGGATGAGTGATTGAGCAATAAAATAACATTATGGGAACAATGAGGAAACAGTCATGCAGGAAATCTGATCTGTGTTACAACTAAATTGATCTCATTCATCCTCTGTGAAAGCAAGCATCACTGTGTCCCAGCATAAGGAAAAACTGAAGACGGCTCATAATCTGTTGTCATGAAGAGTGAAAATATTGTTAACTCTCACATTTAAAAACACAATTTAATAAAATCATCACAACATTGTAATGCATGTGCTGCCTAAGATGCATAGTAGGATAAGAAGAGGATAAAATATGGACAAAATTATGAATGTCCAATTTAAGATATTTAAAAATATTAGAAAATAGTGAGATATGAGACGTTTCAGTGTTAAAACATCACAGCAGATCTTAAAAATACAATCCACATTCCAGACATATAAAAGCAAGATGAAAAAAATGGAAGAGGGAACTATCAATGATCGTATTTATTCAGTCATATAACTACAATCATCTCTTTAAATAATGTCTCAAGTACTTTATCTTGTCTTAGTTACCTTTTTTGGAAAAGCTGACCTAACCAGTTTAAATTTCTTTGTTCCCTCCAGTGTGCTTTGTTAGGTTTGAGAACCAATCTACTGAATTCATAGTAACGCTATTACAACGTCAGAACGTTAGGTTAGTTTGGAAATGTAACTTTATTATTGAAATTGATGGCAGCGGAATGAGTTTTCCAATATGGGATAGCAGCGCCATCTGGTGGCCACACATAGTATAAACGTGAATCCACGTGTACTCTCGTTACTACGGTAACCACATTTAGAGAGACAATAAACAAAAGCCCTTTCAGTTAGTAACAATAAAACAATGGAAACTTTGCATTAGCCATGCGTGCCATCTTAAATTAACTACATGATTAACTACATGAAAATATAACATGTCAGTATACCATTTTTATTTATAAAAATTCAGTGTTTAAAGGTCTGCAATAACTATTTTATTAGGATAAACATACATAATAATAGGGGAAAACACTTCTTGTAACCAGGTGGTACTAAATAGACTATTAAATAAGGATTAGAGTTCTGTGTGGCTTATCTTCAAGTACACAATTTAAATGAAAACAATATATAAAACTAACATATTAATAAAGAATGATCAGGAAAAAAATATATTTTTATACAATTAGATTTAGAATTAATTACATTATAGAAAACTGATTGGAAAATATTAAAAACAACATGTCTGTCATCTGTAAACCTGTGAAATATTGCATTAAGAGAGGTCAGAGGTCAAGGAGTGAAAATCAAATTAAGTTAAAAATGTCTTATGATTCTGCATCAATCTCTTTGTAAACACATTTTACTAAAGTCTGTAACCATTCTGTGGTTTATCAGGAACACAAAATGTCATTAGTTACAATATATTTGTTAATCTAATTCACTTAAAAAAGATATTTAAAACTGAACACAATGCACTGGGACCCTAAATATGCATAATTTTGCTAACAGTACAGTGCATTGTTATGAGTAGCCAAAGACAATATGGTAGGATCCAGCACAGAGGTCATTTTGTGCTCATGTCTTAAATAGTTCAACAAACACACAAAAAGAAAATTAAAATTCCATCTAGGATCTATACCCACACTTTCTTCTTACAATAAACTATTTAAAAAACGTTAATGCCTTAATCTTAATGTCTTAAAAAATACAGTAGCTTGCTGAATCTACAACACTGAGGCTAGAAAAATGTCACAATACGTATGACATGGACGTGTATTTGAATTAAATCAACCATAACCAGTCTGAAAATGTTCTGTTCATGAATTTGTTTTACCTACATAATGTCAGTTTTTAAAGAAATCTGAAGCCCCATCACTCATATTAATGTCTTTTATTGGATGGCTGCTGAAGTATCCACTAACCACAGTGTACTTTTCAATTTCAACACACTAAAAAAAGGACTAATGAAGGCACCTTATCTTTGGTTGGTCCATGGCCACATACATCAGTTAAAGATTTAGTAGTGTTTTAAAAACAGACAGCACTGTCTCTTTGATCAAACACAAATGTGTTTTGGCATCATAAGAAAGGCAGAAGAGAAAGGACTGACACATACAGTACGTAACAATTAGTGATGTGAGTTTATGAGAAAATAGTCTCCAATGCCTGCATGCTAACAGCTCTGCGATGGCTTGGAAAGGAGTGAACGAGAGTATTTCTCTGACTCTACTTTGAGATTATCAGTAGGTATAGTTTGCAAGTAAAGGTCACCATTCGGTTGAGGTTCTAGGTGTGGACCCAGAGTCGTGCTCCCTGCATCTTTTTTAACTGTAACTGCAATTGTGCTGCCTTTGTCTTCCTCTTGTTTCAGCTGATAAGCAGATTGATATGGCAGAGTGTCCAGGGAAGCAAAGATACTGGAGGTACTGGAGATACTGGAAATGTTTCCAGTGGAGACATCTAGTTTAGGTATTAAAGAGAAACAAGTGGTTTTGGTATAAGACAGTGCCCCGCTTGTCCTATCAGGAAGTAGAGCTCTGATTCTGCTGGGAGAGCTAAGGTCTGCAGGTTCCTCCTGAGTCAATGGAACCAAAAATGTGCCATTCCATTTTAGAGATACACCAAGATCTTCTGTCCTCAACCTCTTGGTTGTAGATTGGACATCCCCACTTTGCAGTTGTGAATCTCTGAGCTCGGTATCTTCAGCAGACCTTTTGGTAATGGCTCTCTTGCTCAGGTTGAGCGGGAGTGATTGCTCCTGAGGGATAGTGAGGGAACTAGAATCGGGTTGGATTGTCTCACTGAGATCTTGAGCCAAAACCTCTGAAAGCCGCTTGGTGAAGGTGTTCATGTGTGCCGAACCAAGACGGGTTCGCATTAGTTGACGCAGCTGCAGACTGCACCCAATGTCAAGGGGGAGGATCCTGAGGGGAGGCAGAGGAGCTCTGGTCAATCCGAGTCCTCCGGTATGAAATGGGGTATCGAGACTGCACCCTGAACATTGGTGATGGAGACTCTCAAGGGTCTCAGGCATACTGTCTTTAGATTGTGGAACCACGATTGTCTGGTGGGGCGTGGAGGAATTTTGAGGAGTTCCCTCCTGGCTACTCATTCCATTGAGACCCAGTCGGGCTTTGAAGAGGTCCAGTGGACAAAGGCCTGTAGTGGGACTGAATCCTTCCAATGAACCACCTGCAAGCACCTTGCTTGGAGCTGACAGACAAGAGGGAATTTCTGCAGTCACATCTTGTTCCAGTACGGGTTGGTGGGGCATAGATATAGAGGATACAAGGGGCAGACCTTGGGCATGAGGATGGTTGGTAAGCTTCAGCTCTTGGAAAACAGACTGTGGCATGATCTTTTGAGGAGGTCTTTCTGCTTTGTCAGAGTAAGGTTTGGCATGCAATGGTGGTCCTCCAACCCGCCCCTTAGCCAAAACTTTAGCATTCCGTTTGCCAGGCGGTCTTCCTCTTTTACGCACCACAATACCATCTGTTGGTGATGCCTGAAAAGGTAGTAGGGGAAGAAATTACAATCATGATATCTTATTAAGAGAACTTTACATGTATTGAACAAAATGCTGAAAATGCCCGCTTTAAAAGGTAGACAGCTTAATTCATTCAAGGCAATTTCAGAATAAACAAAATTAACTCAAAAGAATGAACTCAAAAAAATGAACTCATTACTGTTACCACCCACTGGCTGGGAGACGAATGGAACGCAGGCTTTAGAAGACAGCTGACTAGGTTTTGGAACAGATCTTGTAGCAGCATTCCAAGATTCTTAAGCTATAGAAAGTAAAACTCCTACCTGGCCAGTAGGTGAATTCTTGGGGCTGTTCGATACCCCTCCGCCCGGCACAGTCTTTTTGATGGTGGGGGGTGAGACAGATGTAACTTTGGGGTTACAATGTTCTGGATTTTCTCCCCTTAGGTGCAGTTCATAAGGGAGCATCAACCTGTAATGTACAGATGCGATAGACAGAGTAAACAAGCATTTTACAACTAGCTGAGCAAAGGGAATGAAATATTACTGTAATCAAAACCTCGTGCTCACTTTTCATAATGCCTCCTGGTGCAGGTGGCAGCGCTGGTGCTTCCCGGACTTCCACCCAGCTCATTGTACACGGCCTTCCACATACGCTGTGATGTTACCTGCAGGCCAGGGGAAGGACAATGAAATTTCACTCACAGTGTTGAGATCACCGCTATCACTTTCAAGTCCTTTTAATGAATTTTACATCTTACGGCCAAGTGTACAAACAGCTTAAGAAACTCACCCTCTCATAGCCCCCCAGTTTCTTTACAA
The DNA here is from genome assembly GCA_036877625.1 of Ambastaia sidthimunki. Classification (NCBI taxonomy): domain Eukaryota; kingdom Metazoa; phylum Chordata; class Actinopteri; order Cypriniformes; family Botiidae; genus Ambastaia; species Ambastaia sidthimunki. Next base: position 9,419 of record JAZGTK010011923.1, read on the forward strand.
CAGAATACATGAGGAAGAGGTCAACTGTGGATAAATAACAAGCAGACCATTTTTTAATTGGTTACTTTGAAAGATCAGAACCTTCTGAGTTAGGTAGAAAAATTTGATTCTAGGAAGTGGCTGGTGCTCAGTTTGAACACACAGTTGACACACATACAGGCAACCAGACACACATACTTTTTTTGAAACCCAGGTTGGGAACTTTGCTAATAGGGGAACCCCTGCGTTCCATGAAGGGATATAGCTGATCCAGGAACAGCTGCTCCTCTGGATGCGGGAGCCAGTTTGCATCCCAATGCATCTCCACACTGCCCATGACATTCTCCTATAGCAACAAATCAACACATCAACATTGAGCTTCAACAGCTGAAAAGTACCATGGCTGCTTAAAATGGATGCTCACTATTGCAATCCATTGGGAACCAGTAAATTACAGTTATACTGTAAAACTTAAAATACATCTAACTAAATGCCATGAATACACATTTAGTATGCAGTATCTGTGAAATATGATCTTTGAAAATGAGGTAAATTTCGAAAATTACACAACAACAAAGATTAGAGACAAAAAGACAAATGGTGAGAAAGGAAGTCAAGCATATACAGTTAAAACAAAACAGGAAACACACAGTGATGTCAAAAAGTGTTCTATGTGATCTTAAACATCCTGTTTATCCATTCAGCTTTGTATTTGTAAGAATGTCTTCTGATTAAACCAAATGTACTCGAAAGAATACCTTCATTCTTTCTATCCATGACTCTGATAAATGGTTCTGTTGGTCAGATCCTCTGCTATCCCTGCTCCTTCTTTTACGAGGTCGCCCCTTCAGGCTTAGAGAGGAGCATGCTGGGATTGAAATGTATGAACATTAGACAACAGTACACTATATTTATGTAGACATTCATGTTGTAAAATGAAAAGTCTTTTCAAATTTATTCTTGTCCAAGTAGTGTGGATGATATTATCAACTAATAAAGAATATTTTTACAATATCAACAGTTCAGTAGACAAACCTATATCACTGATGAATTCTCAATATTAGTATTTATATAATAATGCTAACAGTATTTAAATATTATTAATATTATTGGGAGACATTTGTGAGAATGTCTGACTACATTAACCATAAGAGGATAAATATCTCAGTACAAACTATGAATCTTTGATATGTTCAGTCAAATACTGAAAATAATTTCTCATACCTCAGCTTGCCAAAACAAACAGAAAAGGTTTAGACAGTTGTGCATTTATAATGCCAATGGTTTGACCTATTGTGAAAGTGTACTAGTTCTGTTAACTTTCTGCATTTACACAACATATTCTAAAATTAACCCTCTTTAGAAGCCAAATGAGAGCAACACTTTTTTCATCAAGAAAACAGTAACATTCAATGGTTTTGTCCAACCGTAAGATCAACAGTAAGCAATCAAACTATCTACTAAAGAAACTCCTATTGCTAACAGTTATCATCAGATGTTTATCTAGAATGCCTAAAGTGTCTTTCTCTTAAACTTCATGTTGCAACACATCAGTGGTAAATTCCTCACATTAAGCCACAAATACTAAAATATGAGGAACAAATTTCACCATGTGTCTTCAAGTTTTTGCTACCCAGCTATAGTGTTAACTGAACACAAGCTTTTTTTGTCATAACGATAACAATTTCAACATCCCTTATATAAATGAACTATAATTTTTTATAGTAAAAGTTTAGTAACAATGTTTTTTGGTGGAATGATTACCATTTGTTGTACAGTTGTACCACAAATACTATGGTTAAACAAAAACTGTTGTAGCAAGGTCATAATCAACTTGTGGTTATCATGGTTTAACTTTTTTTAAAATAGTAGTGAAACCATTTTCATAAATTAAATCAATTTTCAAGGGATTAATTGATCAGCAAACGTAAATTTTGGACCCTGTATACAGTGGAGAGTGACACCTAATAAATGTATTATGCAATATATTACCTTAAAGACAACGGAAATGGCGGTATTGCCAATTACACATGACGAATGAATGAGATTGGCACATCTCAACAAAGCCTATGGGTGACATCATTGGGTACTCACCAAACTGTGTCAGTATGCCAGCACTGCTGTCTAGAGTTGGGTGGTTGAAAGTATCCCGACAGTAAAGGACCCGTGTGTTGTGGAGGGTCATTTTTATCCCCCCCAGGGCCAGCAGGTGAGGGTCTTGCAGACTAGCCTGATCTAGGACTCTTCTCTGCAGGGAACGATAGCGGCAATACTGGGGGTAGCTGAGAACTTTAACCTTGTGCTTTCCAGCTATAGACTGATCTGCAAAATGACAAAGAAGACAAGCTTATACTGACAATAAACATTACTCAACATTTACATTTAGGCATTTAGCAGACGCTTTTGTCCAAAGCGACTTACATTGTAATGAAAACAAAAGAAGCGATAAAGCACAAGATGACAATACAATAGTTGTACATAGATAAAATTTTCCTAGCATACAATACTTCAGATCAGTGTTTAAAATGGTCTCCTTACCTTACCCTAATTTACAACGATAATCTTATAAAAACGATTTATAATCTAAGCTGAAATTTTGGCTTTATTTGACTAATATAAAGAAAACTGCATATTACGATTATTACGATTTATTGATTCTTTTAATTGTTCACATTTTAAAGTTATTTATATTGTTTTAGTATCTCACAAAATCCCTGAACTTCCATCTGCCCCTAGTAGGAAATCCTGATGCTGCCTGACCTAAAGCCATCCTGGAAAATTCAGACTTTATTCAGAATTTTATAATTATAAATTAATAATTCAGTGCTCAACAACAATGACAATTAACTTCCCCAAACCCCCCAATGTTTGCCTTTTACGTATCCTTATCTCATATAATAAAAACTGGTAAACCAACAATTTACTAAACAGGTTCAAGTGGAAAAAAGAAGAAACTAACAGAGATTTTCTTCTTATTTGGAATATGTGACGAATTCAAGTTCTGGTTAAAGATATTTATAAACAGCTGTTTTAAGGCAGCAGTTGGTCACTCTGAAATCATGGCTCAGCATTGGGCAGCAGTTACTCACCAGTATTTTCTTCCTGTGGATGAGTAGCATCTTGTGACACATCAGACTTCTGAGGACCGTGACTGTTTTGACTGCTCCACTTCCACTGGGGCGGTTCCTGACAGGTCCACTTTACCAGATCCTCCACTCGCACAACAATCTTTTTTGACATCGCAAGGACTTCATCCTGTGTGCATAAACACCAGTTAAATGTCTTCCGTATGAAAACAACAGCGCCAAACTACACATTTCATACATTTAAATGAGCTTACATGCCGTGAAGTATTTTAACACCTACAGTTAAGCTATAAGAGGCCTTTCCCCTTTTATGTTTTACTAGTTACCTATAGGACACTCTAATCGCCTTAGGCAAAAACAACCTACCTAAACCGCTTTTAAAAAGGAGGTAAAAATTCCAGTTGACATTTAGATGTTTATCTTCTCGACATTCTCAAATTAAACTCAACTGACTGCAGAGATTTAAGATTTTTCTCTTAAGTCAGTTATTACGTTACAAATAGATTCTAGTTCTAAACTTTTATTCTAGTTTCTAAAATTTTAAAGAATAAAAATAGAAAATCACAAGGTCTGGTTTAAATGTTAGTTCTAATTTATCCAAAACTACTACTTTACAAACATTGTTTTTCAAGTATACATGAGAATATTTGAGAGGAAGATTACGATTTATGAAGCCTCATTTGGGTGAATTATCCACAAATTAAAATATGCACCAAAACTATTTTGATATATTACAAACTATGTTTTGGTACAGCAACCTGTTATTATCTGCACCTCAAACTGCTGTAAATTTATGTTAGATAAACAACCACATGACAGCAGTTTTGCACTCCATAGAGAACAGAAAGATGGACTAAATTTTTAACATTGTTTTGTATTGCAGTATATTGATTCTACTCCCTAGTTAGACACACACAAGTACACACAAAAATATTTTGTTTGTCTGCGGATTTCGAAATCCGAATCGAAAAGTGTTCGCAGAGTCAAGTGAATAGTATGTACCTAACTGACCATTGTTTTGTTAATCAGATTAAAGTTACTCTACCTAACCAAACTACAAAATCCTGACACAACCACAGATGTTAACCCTGTCATACATGTATTTTTAAACCAAATGATGTATTTTAAAAATGATATACAAAAATCTCAGTTGATTATTATCAAAGTTAATGGCAAAGAATGTTTGAAAATTAACATTGATATTTCTAACCGACACACTAAAGCAAAAGAAAGAAATATCCCAAAAGCATAATGTACCTAGAACTTTTGCACAGTAACTTATTGATCTACTGTATAAAAATTGATCATTTGTAGGTTAGCAAAGATTATGCCTTTTCTAAACCATTATCATGCAACATTTTTTTGTGTTCAAATGTCAAAATAACATCGTTTTGTAAGTAACAAACTACCAAACTAAACATTCAAGGTCATTTCTAGTATGAAAATAATATCCAGTGATCTGGAACAAATCCAACCATAATACAGGTAAAAATGCAGCTATTTTTCTTTCATGTTCCAATTTTGGAACTGTGAGTTGAAAAACACAGAATCAATGAGAAGCCAGTGTTGATGTTGACACAGCTGGTTTATTTTAGTTTCTATTCTCATGCCTCACCTCTCCATGTTCCACCACTCTGCCCTTTGGGGTATCTTCAGGTAAGAAGTAAAGTCTAGAACTGGCCAGCAGGTGGCGCTGTGTCTGATCTTCCCACAGCAGCGTGACCTCTGCTATGCACACAGGCTCCTGAGGGCCACAGCGCATGAAGAAGAACTCTCCAAGCTTCCAGACCTGAGCTGGACCCTCAGACCCCTGCCTGCAACTCACTGACTTATAAAAGGCAAAGGAGCCCCGGAGGCAGCTGGGGGAACCCAACCACTGTTTGGACAGAAGTGTAGAAAAAAAAAGGTTAGTTAGAAACAAAACACAAATGTTGTGAGAACGTTTTATGTAATCATTCACATAAGGCTTTAAGTCAGCAGTTTAAGGAAGATTACATATCTGGTTAAAAATAACTTCAGAAATAATAAGTAAGAACACAGACTTATAAATTACAACTATTTACAAGAATAAAGAAAGGTTCACTGTACTGTATCTGAAGCTGTTGGTTAAAAACAACATAGGAGCAAACAACAATATTGCTCCTATTCATATATGCTAAGCAAACAGAATGGTTGTCTTTAAACAAACACTTCAGAACAGGCAGACCACCAAACGAAAACGTGTGCATACAAAACTCAAATACACACATGCAAACACACTTCACATGATTCAAATAAACTGTGTGGTGAACAGTAAGCACTACAGTCATCTGCCCATCTGATCCCAACATGTACAACAAATTACACAGAAACAACTCAAAATTATTTGGTCCTTGTTGGGAACGTTCCTTCAGCTGGCACCGTACAACATTCCATTTTATTGGAATTCTACTTAGGAATGGCTTGATAGCAATGGAAAATGTATACTGAATTTTTGGAAGTGGTACAAAAAACATGAAAAAAGCCTAAACATGGTCTGAGGATATGAAAACGTGCTTGTGGTACATTCTGTGACTAAAGTGGAAAATACACGCAAGGGAAGTGTAAGCTTATTGTTACAACAAAAACATAAAATATATAAAATTGTACTAAAAAGTCTCGTTTATTTCAAGCCTACTGAGAGAGTTTGGAAAACTCAGTCAATAAAACATTCTGTAAGGGCACAAAGTGCTGGTTCGTTTGTCATTATTTTGATACCTTACTAAAATAAAAGAAATTCAAAGTTATTTTGT
>JAZGTK010011924.1:0-15254 GCA_036877625.1 Ambastaia sidthimunki
TGAAAAAACGAGAAACAAAACCACAGGGTAACCACCCGGAAACAGTAACTTGGAAAATAAAACAAAAAACTACAAACAAGAGAACTCGGAATAAACACGTGGCAGAGAAAGGCTTCCAAACAAACAGGTACGGCGTAAAGCAATACTGAAGCGCTGACCGAAAGATCAGCGCTGCTTAAATACGATAGGATTCATTAGAAAACACGGGTGGAACTAATAACAATTGATATCATTAGCTGGGTCCCCAAGCCCAACACAAGTCCAAAGGCGACCACTAGTGGTCAGCAGGGGAACAACTGAGGCATAATGTGACACATAGAATATTTGAGCTAATAGTGCTGGTAGGATTGACACATGCCACTTTCAATCATACTATTGTTTAACAGAATATATGGACGGAACAGGTAGAATCTATAAAACAGCAAAAAACAAGCATATTTTACCCTGTGTCTAATGTTACATTTGAGTGTGGGTGGAATAGAAAAGCTGTACGTTTCTGGCATTCTTTGAATAGCAGATGTAAAAGGATTAAATTATTTCACTATTATAAATAGCTTTGTACTCAGCCTGCTTTGTTTTTCACACTTATTAACATTTATCTGATTGTTGGTGTGTACAGTAACTCATTGAAACCTGACTGTCCTACAGCAACATGGTCTACACTTCACTAGAGCCACACTCTGCCTTAGTTTCTCACAGTTTCTGTGCTGACTGTGGTGAAGATCTTAGAAGATCCCAGAATAGATCATAAAAAATGTCCTAATCACACTTCATCCCAAAATCTAAAAACAATATTTAACAATAAAAACTTTCATTTGTTTACTTTCATTTGTCTCTGGCTCTGTTGCTTCCGTTATGTACAAACATTATTTAAGCCACAAAATGCAGCAAAAACGTGCAGCAAACACTCTCTAAAGGCAACATGACAGAGCTCATGCACTCAGTTATGGCTCTTTGTGATGTAGTGTCATATCTGAGGTCCTGCTGTGATGTTAGTGAGATGAGGAACATCTAGCAACAGTGACTTTATCTGTGTAATCTTGGCCCTGCTCTGAGGTAGCACATTATCCTGGCCTAACAGAGACTATCCGCTAATGTGCCTAAGACACTAGCTTGGCTGATTGTTATCAAAACCTGGTGTTGCTAAGTTCAGACTGCATCAGATGATATTAATAGTGTTAGGGTTTGGTGGGCAGTTGCTCAGGTGTTTAGTGATTTTTGTTCGTTGTTGAGGATTCGTGGTATCTTCTGGGGCATTGATATAATGTTCAATTAAAAAACTTGAACTATACAATTTGTGCAAAACCTGCTGATTCATGTTATTTCAGAATGATGGGTGCCAACAAATACACTATACCTAGTCACTAATTTGATTAGTGATCTGAAAATCGTGCAGAAACGTATATGTTTCTTACTTTTGTCTTTTTACATCATAATGTTTTGTTATTTTAAATGTTAAAAAATCTGAAGCTTTCTGTTTAGAAAAGCTGATGGGATGAAAATAAGTCAGGGATCTGGGAGCACTTCTCTCTCTTTGAGAAGAAAGTTGTGTTTCACCTGTACATCTCTCATGCTGACAGGAATAACTTCTTTAATACAGCAGGATGTTCTGTGATCAGCTCTTTTCCTTTAAGCAGAGGTTTGCTGAGCTATATGTATATATGTTTATTACTCTATAGTTACTTTATATACTCCAAAACCTAGCCGAGCTGCCTCACTGTCTACATGGACAGGTACCTTCCAAGGCAGCGCACTAACTTTCAAGAACACCAAAACAAAAAAGTCTATATTATCTGAAAAAAGTTATCTGCTTTTATTCTCATTTCTCACACAGCAGTTGCCCAGCAAAGCCAACAGTTGCCATTTACAGCCAACACTTCTAAATGAAGTGTTGGCTGTATAGGCTTTATACAAAGAGAATGGTATAAATGGTGTAGATTACAGATGCTCTGGAGAATGGTAATCTGCACCATTCTCTTTATACAAAGAGAATGGTGTAGTTACAGATGCTCTGGCATCCCTGGCTGCTTTGGTGACTCTAGATAACCTTGGGCCAGCTTTATTTAAGCTTGCTTAATATGATACCTGTCGTTCATTATGTTAATTGACTAAATGTTGCAGTCTCAAAAGTACATTCATAATATACATTAACTTATTCTTTCTGCCTATGCATTAGAACAGACTTGTGTATATGTTTATATGGTGCCTTAAAAAGAAGATAGCTGGTCACTAGGCTTTGGAACAGAGCTTATGAGGCATGATCACATTCTTTTGAACAATTAATACTATATGTCAAAAGATATTCTGATATATAACCCAATTATCCTAGTGAGTAATAGAGCAGGATTTTATTATTCATTGTGTGATGGGAATTTAATATGTTTCAAATCTGATTTAGCTGTGACTGTATCCCAAAATATTATGACTAATTTTCATTCCACTTATGGACCCAATGAATTCAAAATTGTATTTCATGTCTATGCTAGTGTGCTTCTAAAGGTTTACAAAATAACATTAAGTAGATAAAGTGAAGTGACTAGTGACATGTATTTGTCAGATATGGTTACCCATAACTGAAATGTGAGCTCTGCATTTAACCATCACTGGTGAGGAGTGAACACACACTGCAAGTCATGAACACACACACACACACTGGAGCAGTGGGCAGCTATCACTGCAGCATCCGGGGAGCAATCGGGGGTTTGGTGTCTTGCTCAAGGGCACTTCAGTTGCTACCTGCCAGCACTGGAATCAAACCAGCAACCTACTGATTACAAGCCCGACTCACTAACCAGTAGACCACAACTACCCTACTGGAATGTCTTAATATTGATGGCAAAATATTGATGATTTATATCTATATATATAACTAAATTGTTGTTTACTGTCCAACAGACGAGAAACAGAATGAAACGCAGACGAGAAACAGAATGAGACGCAGACGAGAAACAGAATGAGACGCAGACGAGAAACAGAATGAGACGCAGACGAGAAACAGAATAAAACGCAGACGAGAAACAGAATGAGACGCAGACGAGAAACAGAATGAGACGCAGACGAGAAACAGAATGAGATGCAGACGAGAAACAGAATGAGACGCAGACGAGAAACAGAATGAAACGCAGATGAGAAACAGAATGAAACGCAGACGAGAAACAGAATGAGACGCAGACAAGAAACAGAATGAGACACAGACGAGAAACAGAATGAGACGCAGACGAGAAACAGAATGAGACGCAGACGAGAAACAGAATGAGACGCAGACGAGAAACAGAATGAGACGCAGACGAGAAACAGAATGAAACGCAGACGAGAAACAGAATGAGACGCAGACGAGAAACAGAATGAGACGCAGACGAGAAACAGAATAAAACGCAGACGAGAAACAGAATGAGACGCAGACGAGAAACAGAATGAGACGCAGACGAGAAACAGAATGAGACGCAGACGAGAAACAGAATGAGACGCAGACGAGAAACAGAATGAAACGCAGATGAGAAACATACTGTGAAGTCTCACAGACATATAAAAGCATTTATTCACAGGCTTGCTGCAGCACAGGTGCCTTCAGAGCATGACTGGTCTCCAGTGAAAACAAACAGGGCCTGTGAAGTCCAGAAACACTGATACTTATTTACTACACATCACACTGAAAGGAGCCACCGTTAAGTGAGCTACACCATCAGTCTCAGAAAGCATGAGCAAGGTTGTGAGGAGAAACCAGGCCCTGAGGCAGTGACCATGATGCGGAGATGAGCGACAGCTGATGGTACACAGGTGAGAGATCACAGGCGGATCGTGTGAGTCAGCAGCTGCAACTCTTTTCTCGCTCCGCCTCCTCCTGAGCTGGATAAAGAACTTTAGCGGTGAGTCCACTTTTGACTCCATCCCATCCATCACGTGTGGAGATCTCACCCATCTTCATCAGCTCATAGATGTCCCGTGTGAGAAGCTCGAATGCACGTTCCACGTTGCTGTTGCACTTAGCTGATGTTTCCACATAGCGGATGCCGAGTTCATCCGCCAACTGTCGGGCCTCGTCCTGCGACACCTTTCGGTCGCAGTTCAGGTCGCTCTTGTGGCCAATCAGGATGTAGATCATGTGATGAGGCAGGATGTGCTCGCTGACTTCTCGATGCCATTCCCGCACATGATCGAAGGTCTTCCTATTAGTCAGGTCAAAAACTAGGAGCCCGCCAACCGAGTTGCGATAGTAGGAAGTGGTTATGGACCTAAAAAGGACAACAAGACTCCCATGTTCAGAAAATGTTTGTGTTCATTTTTAAAAATGCAGCATTTAACAGTATATGACAGATAGTGTTCATAGATCTTAGCTTGTGCTGATCCTGGAATTGTTTTAAATCTGATGACTCTGTGCTCAAATCAACTAAAACTTTTATAAAAACACCAATGCAGCGGGTTTGCAATGATCTAAGATGTCAAAATTCATACTACTAAATTCATACTACTAAATTCAAATATATACTCATCAGCTTACAATAATTCATTTAAATACAGTTCATAGATTAAAACTCTAATATATTGTACAGTATTACCTGAAATGATGTTCTGTAAAGAACCTGTGTTCATTTTACTACATACAGCGTGTTATGACATCATTGTTTGATTTTCTCCAGACATAGATATTATTAATTAGACTGGCCATCTGACTATAATAAGTATCTCCAGAATACGTTTCTAAAGTTTAGAAGAGCTGTTGCGTTTTGTTTGGTTTGTCTGAATTGTATCTGTGTAAATAAGCACAGAGGATGTTTGTGCCTCGCTGAAGGCAAGCAGTGCATGTCAAGTGTAGCTCAGCTGGTAGAGCATTGTGTTCTATACCTTAAATACACTACATGTTGCTTTTAATAAAATCTTCTGCCAAATGAATAAATGTAAATGTGAATATATAGGACGCATAGATCAGAGACTCTGAGCTCAATAAACACATGCTTAATGAGTCCAGACCGGGGAGATGTATGACACGACCTGGAACAAATCAACACGATCAGCTGGTTTTTCTCAACTCATAAAGTCTATGAGGCCTGAATTATACTGAACGCCATGATAAATGGGCAATCTCACACTACACAATATTACACAGTCATGAAAAAAATGTCATGACCCACTGACAGCCTGATTCAAATAAGCCCACCCACATCTCTACAATGTTCTAATGCTAAGATGTGACATTCATTTTATTACATGGTTGCTAGGGTACCGTATATGGTTGCTAGGGTGTGGCTAGACTTATTAAACCAGATGTGTGTCTAAAAGACAACTCCCATGTCTCTATGATGTTCCGTTCCTAAGATATAGCTAATTCATGTTAGTTGCTAGGGTGCGCTAATATTTAAAGATAACTTGTCAGTCTGTGACAAAAGAGGTCAGAAACTTGTTTCTACAATGTTCTGATGCCTCTCACCTATTTAAATGGAAGTCAATAGGGTGGTTGCTAGGGTACTGTAACTGGTTTCTAGGGCGTTGCTATGTAGTTAAAATGTCACCATTTGTTGCTGCTTGCTAAGCTGAGTGATATGAGTCCACCCCCAAGTCTGTGACGTCACAATATTCAGCTCAATGTGAAGTCTATGTAATTTTTTTATACACTGATCACTTATTAAAGTCACAGCACATCTCCTCAATAAACCCACAGATTTCACCCTCATTCATGAGTCTATGACAATTTACGAACCACAATTTGTACCGAAGAAGAAGAAGAATATTCATGTGGGATTATAATGCGCTTGATTGCAGGCACCAAAAAAAAAAAATTGTCACGTGACAGTAATAGTGCGCTTTTCTTATGGCAAGAAATTAATATAACTGCAGTAATAACCTGAATCGCTCTTGTCCTGCTGTATCCCATAGCTGTAGCTTGATTTTAACCCCCGGCTCAATGTCTAGCGAACGGGCATAGAAATCCACACCGACCGTCGGGTCCGCAACATCGCTGTATATGCCATCTGTGAACCTCTTCAGCAAAGACGACTTCCCCACCGTCGAGTCCCCCAGTAAAATGATCCTGAACTGATATTGCCATAAGATATCCATGGCATTTCGGGGTCCGAGACAAAGCCCACGCCGCTCGGTGTTTACATTGGGTGGATGGAGCAGAGAGGAGGAGGTGCTGCAGTCATGTGATGACGCTCCTTCAACCTTCACTCTCAATAATGTGTAACTACCGTAAATAAAGTGAATTACTGCTGCATTCCCAAACCTGCCCACTGTTTCAAAATATATGCGTTTCCATCAAGCCACCATGCGACTGATAAATTCACCGCAACGAATGGCGAGCCCGAGTGGCTTATACAACTTCATATCAATAATAATAATAATAATATCTGTCGACTTTCGTTGGTATGTATGTTCTTTTGTGGTTAATCGAGAATATTAGACAGTTGGTGAAACTTTGTACAATATTTCTCATATTATTGCCTCCCTATCAAGAATCGCTTTACCCGATCTTGTACATTTACATTTATTTATACACCGAGTTAACCCACAGAGCACTTGTGGAAGTAACGTTGGGGACCACATTGGCCTCACATTATCTGGCCTAAATGTGAGCACACTCAGCCTACAACCAGCCCAAGATATGAAGCCAGACGCTTCTGTCCAAAGCAACTTACAGTTCATTAAGCTGTACATTGGTATATATATCAGTATGTGTTTCCCTGGGAATCGAACCCACAACCTTTGCGCTGCTAACGCAATGTTTAGATAAACATGTCTAAATGTGAAGGTAAAATGTAGGCTGACTTTAGTTCGCAGCTGAGACAGATGTGTAAACGCTATATTGTCTCTGTCCGCGGTTCTGAAACACACGAGCCATTACTGATGCAGCCGCTCATTCACCGACACTCGCAAACTACAGCAGCTAACTCAACATACGAACCACATCGCTTTCAAAAGTAAACAGGCAGGCGAAAATAAGTGAGCAAACATGCCCCTTTCCGTTATAACACATTGTCTAGCCCTGAAGAAAATATATTTGATGTGTTAATGGTGATGTACTATGCAATGAGTTTCAACAAAGTAAATAAAGCAAAAGATGATTATTGAAACAGGTGCAGAATACAGCATCTTTAAATGCCATTTATATTCACTCTTCTTGTTCATAAGTTTTAAAAGCTTTCTGCAACTGTTGTTACAGCCTTTAATCACACCAATTCCTCCAGATCCTCACTATTCACCATTATCAGCTGTTCTTATGTCTGTTGTTTTTATAAAAATACTACAATAAAACTGTTTACTACTACTAATCATATATATGTTGAGTATGCATGTTAATATGTATATATGTTGAGAAAAAATAAACTATAACAATATAAAATACAGTAGTTACTCATCCAGAATGATCTTAAATTTAATTGTCTACTTATAATCTTATAGATATCAAAATTTGTGAGTGGTATTGTGAAGTCAATTCAGCACAAGGTCATCAGCACAAGTCAAGGTTTTCATCTGTTTTTCTTTCTTTGTTCAGTTAACCTAAAACTTACAGTAGTTTTTAACGCACAGCTGCATTCAATTCATGTCATTATGTTTGTCTTTCTTTAGAATAATTTACCTATACAAAACACTGTCTGCTGACAATATACGTCTACTATTGATAATCACAATTACATAAGCCTACATAAAACTGGGTTTTGAATGGTTTATTACATATTTTTATGAGTGTATATTTACAGTTTTATGTGACAGTTTTTTAGCCTTACTGGACAATTCACATGTGGCTTACCGGACACGATTACCTGAAGACCTTCATATGAATCCAATTTGTTCAGACAAAAGTTAATTTGCAATAATAGTCAAGTATAAACAGAACTGACCATTTTTATTTACCTGAAGAACAAGGCTCCACATCCTCATGGGCAAAACTGGTTCCATCATTCATGTTGACTGTGCTTTCCTCAGGGTAAAGAAAAATGGTTCTAAATAGTACCAAAAAACAGGAGGGTTATTTTTATCCACTTCTACTATTTTCAGCAATTTAGACTTTTACTTGCTACTTTTTGTCACAACAAATGTCATACAATATTGAATGTTTATTTATTGGACCACATTGTCACAGGTTAAAAATATACATCAATATGAATTTATAAAAACATGCAAATATAATAAAACATCACCCAAGTGACATATTAATGTTAGATAACTGGTTCAATAAATGATACAATCTGGCAAAGACAATCATTTTACATTGTCATCAATTACATGATTACCTAAAGTCCAATCCATACTCCTGTTTGTGTGCCAGACATTAAAATAGGGACAAATCACGTAAAATGAAAACAGATATTGTTCCCCAAAACAGGGAATGGTTGGCAAACCTATATTAATTCAAATATCACCTCATAACTTATATTAACCTTTTGATGTTTAGCACTGCGATAAATGATTTACTTCCACATGCAGGATTACCTCACGTAAGAAACTTAGAAATATCAATAACAAAACCTAATACGTGTACCACATTCTGCTCACGGAACACTTAGATGAAAATATTTTAGATAAATAATTTAACAGATTTCTATAAATTGCCTTGAATAAGCATAAAAATATAATTATAAACAGTATGGCGCTTACCTGTCTGTGTCCTCAGTCTGCAGCCGGCTCAGGATGATGGTTTAGTCAGGGTTTTGGCACAAGAGCAACAACAATCAGGACACAGCTTCAAAATAACTGATATTTCACTCATTTAAAAAGGCGGGACGAAAGAACCCTTTTGCCATACAAAGAACCATTTCAGCACATGGTTCTAAATAGAACTTTGTTAAAGAACCTTTCAAGAGTGTATGTCCAACAGAGATACAGTAGAGTTGACTGATATTCATTGCCTATATGGTAATTGGGATACTTAAGTCACATGGAGTCAAAAACAAGGTCTAACTAGATAGGAAAGTTTGAGGACAAACTTTATACTGGCTTGACAAAGTCTGACTTGAAAAGTGTATAATGGTTTGAAAAACTTTAGGTCTGATAGTCTCTAACACAATGGTAACATTGTTTTAGTATGTTTCAGTATATTGTTAAGGTTTTAACAATCTAGCATTATTTTAGCATGTTTTAGCATGTAGTTAAAATATTTTTACATACAGCTAACACATTTTAACATTATTTAGCATGGTAAAGGGACATTTTAGCATGACACTAAAACCTTTTAACATGATTCTGTTATATTTTAACTTAATACTAGCATATTTTAACATGATGTTAACATGTTTTAACATAAAATCTAGCATTAATTACCATGATTTTAGCACATATTAGCATAATGCTAACATGACTTAGCATGATGCTAGCATGATTTAGCATGATAGATATACTAAAATATGGCTTATTCAGGATGCTATGAGTTTGCTAGGGTGATCTAAATGAATGCTGGTGTGTGGACAGGAAGATGCGAGGGCAATATCTAAAGTCCACAGAAAGCCCAAGTCTTAAATAAGCCCACCCACATGTCTTAATGCACAGATCCCATCTTAAGTCTATATCCAAATTGTCCCGCCTGTTTGCACTTACATTAGACGCGCATTGGTGTTACATTAATCTCCCGGCTAAAGGCATTCCAGTCATTCTGTCATTCATCCGCTCATGTTCAAAAGTCGGCAAAACACTCAACAGCAATTAATTAGACAAAAAAGCGAAAGTGTTTCTTAGTGCTGCCATCATAAAGACAGTTTAATGCTTTTTACCTCGGTGACATGACAACAATATATATCCTTACAGCCTGTTTATATTTGGCTTTAATGCTCTTTGATTGTGCTGGTATTGCAGTCAGGTTCAGTACATTGCAGAATAATGATGTTGTGGGAAAATAAAATTGAGTCACATTAAGAACATCTGATTCTCCTTTTCCCCCATCTCAATAATAAATACTAAAGTGATATACATTGCATTGGGCATTCAAGATAAAAACAGAAGCATATAATCACCTTCTGGTGCTTCTGACACTTCCTGTGAACTCTTGGCCATTTGCTTATGATTCAATCAAAGTCTTAAAACAATGAATGGGACTAAGGTGTGAACCTCTATAATGAAGTGGTCTGAAGGAAACTATTATGCTGATTGGATCAACAGTTGGTGGGACTTCAGGGTCTGGGGTGATTTCTTCCCTCTGTGCTTTGTTGTTACCTGAGTGCTGTGTTTCCATTTGAAGGGACTGCCCCTCAGAATGGTTATAAATGTAATGTATGTTCACTTTAAGACAGACTTGATGACTGCAGCACCCAAGCAGTACGCTCTGACGTGTAGACTCGTGTTCGTCTTCTTCTACAATAAAGAACTGCTGAAGAGAATCCATGCTCCTGCTCTTCACTGGAAAAAGTTTCCAACAACATTTAACGTAATTCGTCATAGAACAGTGATGCTATCGTCAAGGTGAATCAGATATGTGTGTTCAGACACAGGTCGGATGTCTTAATATCTGATATGTATCTGATTAAAATCCACATTTGAAAGTGGCTCCGAATGGATACGAAAAAATCGGATGTGAGTAAAAAATGTGATTTTTGTGCCAGTGTAAATGCAGCCTACAATGTCCTAATGCTAAGATATGGTTTTTCGTTTTATTACATGGTTGCTAGGATGTAGCTAGACAGGATAAGATCAACAGATATTGTTTAATGTAATAAATGATAATGGTTAGGGCACATGCTATGGATTTATTAAATGCTGTTTCCTCACAAAAGCAGTCGCCCCCATTGACATCCATAATACATGCCTTTACTTTGGCACATGTTTTTCTAAAATCAGAACTACAAATCCCATCACCGAGTCTTCGCTTTCAGCCAATCAGCGTTAAGAAGCGCTGTATAAAATCACGTGTTCACGCGTGATCTTCCTCTTTCAAGCCTCGTGTTGTGCGGAGCGAGTGGAAGTAAGTGCAGAAACGTCTTAAAACATCGTGTGTGTGTATGCGAGGCGTTTCATTTTCAGAAGTGCGTCATTTTATCACTGCTTCGTTATAGTAACTTTAAAAAGATGTTTGAAAGTATTGTGTGTTTTAGTAGTGCGTCACTTCGACCTGGGTTGACTGAAAGTCTTCGAAATGTTTGCCCTGCATATTTATTAGCTTTTAACTTTAGTCACTTTGGACTAATGTAATATTATATTTACGTTTTGTTTAAAAACAAATATTTAAAATGAGCACGTTGTTTCGCAGCCCGGATACAGACATGCGCGAACTTCTTCACATGTTCCGTCTATATGAATAAATGCCTATAAACTTCCTTCATATTCGGCTATTGCTGCATATTTCTTAACTGATCTTTGATGTTTAAAGTCTGGCGAGATTTTGTCCCCCCACCATGACGTCAAGCTCGCGTCACCGGTTTCGCAGACGTTAACGTGATCGTTTAATTCAGTTTAATGAAATATAACCGCATGTGATCGTGACGAGTATTAGCGGCATCTGCGGAAGCTGTAACTGTTATAATGGTTGAAATTGTGGCTCTGATCGAAGTCGTTCCTGTTGGTCAGTAACGGGCGCGGTCAAACAGAGCCCAGAGAAACACTCTGACCGACGGTCGCTGTGCAGCTCAGCCGTAACTGCCTCAGCAACATGAAGGCAAAGGACAGTCAGATCTGAACGCTTCTGATCGACGCGTCTGCTTTCGTTTGTCCTGACTCGCTGTTGTGTTTGCAGGTGATGCAGCCGGACTGTCAGCAGAAGGACGGGTTCACCGATCTGCTGTTTCTATATAGAGCTTAAATCTGCTTTTGGGCTGTAATGCGTCATACAGGCGAGACCCTGCAGTCTGTCCGTTTATGGACGATCTGAATGGACCCCGTTTGAAGTGTCTCAGGTTTGTTACCATATAGTTTGTCGTCATATTTTGTTGGCTGTGATGACAAGAACTTGCCCTATCTGAGAGAGAGACTCTATTATGAGAAAACCTCAAACCTCATTTGCTGAGCTATAGTTGAACTCAGTACATGTTTCTTATATGTAGTCTAGCTTGGCTAATTTCTATTTTGTTGCCTCAGATGGTGTTACCAGTGAGATGGTTCCAGTTCCTGAGAACACTTGGTAAGAAACATGTTTTGTTTTTTTTTGCTTGATTCTCCAGCTACGTGGCGAATGAATGGAGAGACTTTGACTGTCTGCTGTGTCTAGCAGTCACTCAGCTGTCTGATGTTTCACTTTCTCTTGTATGGTCTGTTTTTGTAATGATGGTTTATTCTGTTGAAGGTGCTTGTGAACTTTGGAAATGGAGGCTGGAAGTGAGCAGGTATGTGTTCTCAAAGCTTTGACTGAATGAATGTGATTGGTCGAGGATGAGTCTCTGTACTAGTGACTGCTGGATGAAACTTGCGGATATGGGACTGAGATCAGTGCAGTCAGTCAGGTGTTTTTTTTCAGTACGTGTGTTTTGCTCATTTTTCTTTCTGATCTTAAGGTGGCAGCTTCACACTGACCTGCAGGAAGAAATGCTTCAGCTGTTGTGGCTAATTCAAAGTGAAGAGCAGCCTGTGATGTTGCTTTAACATCATTCCAGCTCAAGTTCAGTCTCTTTCCTAACTGCATCATTTCTTACAACTGAACTTTGCTGCTATGTGGCTGTTACTCAAGATTAACACGTCCAGAACTGTTTAATTATAACGTGCATTTTCTAAAAGCTGTTTAAATGTTTTGTGAAACGAGCTCTACAAATAAATGAAATTTAAACTAGGTGACTGAGCATTTTTTTTGTAACAGTTGTGTGGTGCAGCTCTGAGTGCCTTTCCCCCCCAAAAGTCACATGAGGTGTTTATGAACTAAACTTGTATTTAACATTGCAACAGCTGAGAAACATTGAAGCGCTGGAGATGTAATGCTGACTGCAGAAGTCATTGCCATCAGTTTCAGAAGCAGGACGTTTTGAGCTCTAAGCAACTTATTGAACGTTCTGACAAGCTTGTAAAGTTTATTAAACAAAGTTCAATCTTGTGCACACGACCTAAAATGGCATTAAAAGCTTCTTTATTTAAATGAGCTGAATACAGTGAAGTCAAACATTAAAACACTATTTATTCTTGAACCATCAAACACAGTTTAAAATGTGTGGTGTCTGAATTTGGAGATCAGCTGCCAATGTAGAGAAAATAAAGCTGTTTACAAACATCTAGACTTGTTTTGTCTCACCCTTTATTCATTAAATGATTCTTACTGCCCAGTGGCAGCCAGCAGAAGTTCAGTGGAGAGGGTTTAATGGGTCTCTGTGAATTTTGGGTGATGCTATGACAATATGATCTGTTTAAAGATCTTCCACTTCTATATCATAGGCTCTGTAAGGCCCTTCTGGGCTTTAGTGAGGTTTGTTTTCTCACTCTGATCTCCATCCTCTTGTCCTCCACGTCCTGACCCAGAAAGTGCTTCAGTTCTGGGTTCACCTGCCTGTCATGTGACATGTTAAGGTTGTTTTAAATGCCTGTTGAGAACAGATTACTAGCAGTATAGTGACAAAAAAAGAGATGGATGTTTGTCTGATTCCAATAGTCACCAGATCATATTTGACCTTTTGTCATTATAATACATCACTGATCTTTTTGGCTGTTTGACTAAAATATTGAATCATAGATATTAAAAGCACAGGAGACATTTGAGGTTATCATTTATCACAGTGGAAGTACATCATCTTATTTCATAATGTACCATACTGTGCACACTACATGCTATAATACTGTAAAAATGGTAATGGTATGTTATTCCAAACATAGTGTAAACGGTGGATGTACCTCAAAATTATCTTTCATCTTCATAGTCTACATCACCACACAGTTTTCCTGTATGAGGAAAACAAACATATCATCACTTGAATAATTTTGCATTATACTGTGTTATTACAGTAAGTTTTCTTATTAAGTATGCTGTCTGAAAATGGTCCGCCTCTTCCCCAGCTGCACAGTGCCTCCCATTTGCCCTGGCTTGTGCTCTGACATGTCAATCACCTGCAAGACAACCAATCAAATGCATTTTCAGAATTATCTTTTTTCTCCTGTAATTAATTTTCTAACTAAAAAAATAAATAAAATCTTATACCAGTCATACAGTCACCACATGAAAATCTAAGACTTTTAAGCACTTTTTTTTCACTCTAAGATACTTCTCTCTAAGAATAGTGCCAACAAACTCGTCAATAAACAATCCATTGACATTGTTTTTAAAAGTTATCTTAAACACAGGCCAAGTACAGTGATATTTTCACAACTCTTTGATTTTTAAACATGAGGGATCATTTTTATGGTAGATTGTTTATAGTGCAGATGTAGTGTGGTGTCATTTGTGTGCCTTTTTGTAGCTTTACAAACTGTTAACAGCTTTACGCAGTGGTCTATTTAATAAAAATGTCTGAGAATGTGCACACAGTCTTTCACGTAAGGCACACATGCACACTGAACTAACCAAGTGAGAGAGAGAGATCGTACCCTCGCCCAGCTGATGGCCTCCATCTTGCCTTCCGTATCTCTCTCTCCAAAAACCTCCTGGTACTAAAATACTACAGTGATATCAAATACAGCAATATTAATTCCACATTAGAGATGTCAAAAATGCAGATACTTGAGTGTCAGGTCAAATACTAAAATAAACATTATGATAGTCTTTTGTTATGATTGTTTTGCAAATACTAAACTCAAGTGCTGTATGTCTGGCTGCTTTTATTACACATTCATGTATATTTTTGTGCATGCTCAGTGAGGAACTCTTGGGTGGCACAGTAATGATGTGGCATGATGACATACACTTCTGGGTCAAATTGTTGACTTATTCATGTAAACATGCTGAGTTAGTGTGTAAACAAGTCAATAAAAGTGACTGGTGGTGTTTACTCATAGTGTAACATAATGTCTTGGAAAAACTCAGACCTGTGCACACACACACCTGACATGCTGATGAAGATGTACACACTCAATGTCAGGTAAAATGACAAACATCTTATTGTGTCAATCTGTTCTTTTTGCCATTTAATAAGTTTCCTTCACAGTAACCTATATGACCTCAGATGTTGTTGGACCTTCAGTGTAAACTCTCTCAGTCTGACTGTCATCACTCACTCTGACTGTAAGTGAACGTGTCACTCGCTCTGACTGTAAGTGAACGGAGTGTCACCGGTCATCACTCACTCTGACTGTAAGTAAACAGAGTGTCACCGGTCATCACTCACTCTGACTGTAAGTGAACGGAGTGTCACCGGTCATCACTCGCTCTGACTGTAAGTGAACGGAGTGTCACCGGTCATCACTCGCTCTGACTGTAAGTGAACGGA
>JAZGTK010011925.1:0-15252 GCA_036877625.1 Ambastaia sidthimunki
AAACTGATACTAAACTGGTCATTTATGTCTTCTACATTATTATTAATAATTATTTTGCATATATAGTGGAGTCCAAAAAAACGATCAAATCTGAGGGATTAGGGGAAACAAAACGTTTTTAAGACAATTACGACATAAAATAAAGAAGAAATTTTGAATTTTTTGAGATTTTAGACAGACAAAAAAGATCATTAAAAGAGAAACAGTAACGAAAGTTTCTAATAATGAAGCTACTTTTTGTGTTTTCCTGATGGTGGGAGTCATGTCTTTGAAGTAGTCTGGTTCTTCATCTTCAGCTTCATCCTGAGGAGAAGGAACCGTCCCATTACCACCTTCAATTTTGATACTGGTGGGAGCGTCCTCATCCCAGGAGCTCCACTCCTCGATCTCAGGCTGCAGTGAAACACACAACAAACATTCACTTATTCGTGATCCTAGAAGACGGTAGATTCCTAAATGATGTTGAGACGCTCCAAAACCTGTTTTGATGCCGAGGAATAATCCACTGTGGTAGGAAGAGTGATCTGATCTCCACTCAGCTTCCGTGACCTTCCAGCCCTACATTAACCACACAAAATAAAAGAAATTCTCTATGGGTCAGAACGTTGCCCTAGGCCTTCAGAAAGATCAATCTTTAGTTGATCCAAAAAGCTGGTAAATATTAAACTGAAATGTTTACACTCACCTGCAAATCAGTCTTTTGAAGAATGAAAGGACAGATGCCAAGCAGGTGCAAAGTTTAAAAAGGCGAAACTGAGTGATGGCCATGTTGAGAGTTATATCTAAAAACAACAGAGAGGTGCATGGATTCATAATTCATCATCTCTGGACACAAGACTTCTACATCAGCATTCTTCTCAGATCTACCTCATACTTTATTACCTCACAAACTTTTCTTTTTGTTTTTCGATACCTTGACTCTTATCGTGTTGTTTACAGCTTTTGGCACTGCCTACATAATAGCACAACAGCATTTTAATATCCTTTTAATGTCACTTTAATATCCCCCAGGCCTCTCCACCCTATGTTTAACTTTGTGTCTTATTTGTATATGGTCCTGAAATGTCATTTCATGTCTGGGAATAGTCACAAACATTTCAATGTCCTGGTTCCCAATTTCAATTGTGCAAATGACAAATAAATGGCTTAATTTATGTTAATACACCATAAGCCATCCAACCATATGGAGTTTATAAAGCCTTTGGAGACTAAAGCAATTTAAAGAGAATTGTCCACCTTTAGGTTTAAATACTAAATGGGGGGGAACTGAATACATAATACACATCTACACCCCGATCCATCAGCTGACCTTTGCTAAGCAATGATCAAGGAAGCAAACAAGCTAATAGTAACTGCTAATGTTAGCTGCGTGTATTGGCAGGTAAAGAAACATCAACGAGGTAAGTTGAGTTTACGTTCACAAAATACATTTAAGGTATTTATGCTTTGTAGATTTGGGCTGATCAATCTGGTTACTCACCGGTCAGGTCAATTTAAGAGAGTTGATGTGGGTATAACCATAGCACGAAGCTAACAGTCTGATAAAATGCTACACTTGATCTCCTACAGGTGGGGGTTGATGTGTTCAGGTAAATAAAGAGCTCAGGAGAGCAGAAACATCGTTAATAGAGGCTGTCAAGGGTGTCAATCGCATCCATGTAACTCTGATGCAAGCAGCCATCGTCGCTTCATTGTGCTACCTCACGCTAAACGGGAACTGGAGACTGGGGGTTGCCAGGTACTGAAATTAAGCCTCAAACCTTTGGTGTAACCGAGTACATAATTGTTATTTATTAAAGAGCAGAAATGTATTGGATATACTAAGAAAAATGTTATTAATGGTGTTATACAAGATACAAATATATATACATTTATACTGGCTTGCAATTATGGACCTAAGCCCAATGACATACAGCATATTTCATGGATTAGATTGAATTGAAGCGCAATTTGGCAACCCGTTGGTGTTCTGCGCAAATTTCAAGCGCCGCTTTCGCAAATTTTCAGGCACACTGCAAAATAAAGGTCTGTGTCTAAAACATTTACGTTTTGTAAATTAAAATACAAAAAGATTAAATTATACTGTCAAAATGATGCACTTATTTTATAAACATACGGTAAACCAGTACTAAAAACATATACATAAATACATAATTTAGGGAGGTGACATGGATCACTCATATTAATTCTTAATATATATATAAGAATTATTTTTGTTTTTCAGACAGAGCGGGCTATGCGTAAAATAAAGTCTATGAATTGAGTGATATTCGATTTAATGACATGTTAAATGTGTCAGGTGGGATGAGTCCAAAATATAATTTGTCTATATTACCTTATTTCTCTTTTTTTTAATCCTGTAGCTACTACAGCTTTCCATTGTTATTCAGTATAAGAGATACACGTTGTCACGTGGTATGCGTTACCTTTCACAGCGCTGCTGAGAATCAACTAATCAGAATTGTTTGTGATTACCGGACAATATATTTAATAAAGCCATTTAATAACATGTTCTACCGTGTTCGCCTTTTTACACTATATATATAATGTTCAGTATTATTGACCTAATCGATTACACCTTTAAGTCAGAAATATTTATATTCAAGTCAAATCATCCTCATATTTAAATGCGGCTCAGCAGCACATCTGTATTTAAAAAAGTGCACCCTGTAGGAATAACATTTTGTATTGTTTGCCCCAAATTATTGATTTTCTGGAAACGATGCCCATTTCGGATGGTGATCCGGTTGCTGGTGTGAAGCGGAGGTGTGGCTATGAGACTCTCCGGTGTCACTCAGGGAAGGGAGGAGCTGGCACGACCAAAATGCTGCATATCACCAGCCCCGCTGTAATAATCGACTAAACAAGATTTCTTTTAAAAAATACTAACCTGGTATATTTTACCCTGTTAGTTTGATCCATGCATTATTTGATCGCGTCGGTCCTGGTTTGGCGAACAGTCGCGAGGAGCCCCGATGTCGCCAGATATGTGAGTATCGCTTTGACCAGGTTCCTGTACACAGCTGGCTTATTAAATTCAGTCTTGTTCAGTCCTTAACGTGCTATTATGAAATGCCATGCTGTGTATTTCTATCCCATGATCATTTATGATATGTCAGGCATTGCTTTTGAATGCACGGTGGGTTGGTGCTGATGTCCTGGCACGGTCACTGCGTAAATTGCGCTATCGTTGCGCTCCCATGATGCTTTTACTTGTGGAACCAGGTTCTTGGTTGTTTGGAGAGGCGGGTTATAACAACATGTTTTGGAAACACCTTAAGTGATCTTGGCTGATGGCCGAATAATGACTCTTGAACAATGCCTGGCTGTTTGGAAGCAGCTCATAGATTGGAATGCATAGGAATTTCATCAGTAGGCATAAAAGTTGGATGTAGTATTGATTTCGTGGGCCTGAAAGGACTGTAACTACAGTGTGTCCTCTACTGACATTGTTGGCTGTGCCCAAGTCAGACTGCAGCTCCCATATTGCTGCGTCCACTGAATATGACCTTCTGTGTCTCCTAAACATCCATATTCCTGCTCACCATCTGGCATTGGGTGGTTTATGTGAACGGATATATACTAAACTTTTATTCAGCATTCATTCCTGTCTTTTTATCCCACCAGAATGGCATTTCTGTGGTAGGATGAGAACTCCAGTTTCACGCTTCCGGGACGTGGAGAGGCAGGCCAACAGCCTGCAGCCAAATCAGTGTCTTCCATCCTGTCATGAGCACCAGAACAACATGTGGTTCATCAAAGATGCCTGCGGTATCGTGTGCGGCATCATCACCTGGTTTCTCGTCTTCTTCGCTGAGTTCGTTGTGCTGTTCGTCATGCTGATACCGTCGAAAAACCTGACCTACAGTCTGGTGAATGGCACCCTGTTTAACAGCTTCGCATTTCTTGCCCTGGCATCACATTTAAGGGCCATGTGCACAGACCCGGTAGGTTTAACCCATATTAAAGTTGAAATCCGTAACTTTTTAGGGTTAAAAATGAACAAGCACATGTACGTGACAGATCAGTGTTCAACACGATCTCTTTACCTGAACCTGCTTCTCAACGTTAGGTTTATAATAATGATTATAATTTAAGCTGTCTGGTCTGATTTTCCAGGCAATGCCAGTTTGGTTTCATTTGACTATGTGAAGTAACCTGAAATTTTATGTTTCAAACAGAGATGGCAGTATAGAGGCAAAATGACAGACTGCAGCTTTAACAAATGCTTTTCAGTGTGCCTGCTGGGTAACTTCATAACATCCAGATCGCTGTAAAAGGTTTCTGATAGTGATGTTTTTCAGGGAGCTGTGCCAAAAGGAAACGCCACTAAAGAGTACATTGAGAGCTTGCAGCTGAAGCCAGGCCAGGTGGTTTACAAATGTCCCAAGTGTTGCAGTATTAAGCCAGACAGAGCTCACCACTGCAGGTGAGAGCAGAACACACGGAGAACTTCCTTTGCTGCATTACAGGAACAGTTTCCCAGCTAACAGGGAACATTCTTAGAACGTTAGCTAACATCAAAGTTTTCAAATCGTTGTTGTAGTAATGTTAGTAGAGCTTTCTTTTAACACTCAACATGTTCTATCAAAAACATTATTCTTATGTTGTTAGGAAAATGAAATGTTTTAAAAATATTGCAGAGAAGTAAAAAATGTTTGAATAACTTATAACCAAGCAATAACGTTAATGCAACATCTAAAATTGTGTTCGAAAAATTGTGTTAAAAAAGCTATTAGGAAGGACATGAGAATGACTAAACATTCTTTTATCTTCTCTTTACTGTTTAATTGTATAAATGTATTTGAAAGCCGTGTTTTCAAAACATTAAGCTGAATGTTGGCCTTCAGTTGTTTAAATGACTTGTTTGAATATCTCTGCATCAGTCTATTTTACCCTTTTGTTTTTAAACTCCTTATTTCGGCAGTGTCTGTAAGCGCTGTATACGGAAGATGGACCATCATTGTCCTTGGGTAAACAATTGTGTCGGGGAAAATAACCAGAAGTACTTTGTACTTTTCACAGTAAGTGAAAAACATCACATTAAAATTACAATAACATACTGTTTACATTTTAGTGCAATTAATCCTGAGCCGTTCATCAAAGCTTTGCATAATAAAATACTTCTTTAACTAATATCAGGATAATTCCATAACATTAATATAGTATTTTAATTGGGTATTTATTATATATTTGTTTCAGTCATTTGAAACAAACACTTAACATTGATTTAATTGTTTTCTAGATGTACATTTCTCTCATCTCTCTGCATGCCCTGGTCATGGTGGTGTTTCATTTCCTCAACTGCTTTGAAGATGACTGGACAAGTGAGTGAAGAGAGCATTTTTCTGTCTTTGTGAGATGGACAAACTTGACCCCAGTGTCCTCAGGAGGTTTGGGGAAGACGGCAAGCATGCAGTTTAGAAAGTTATGTGCTAAAGTTATTGCAGCCTTTACAAAAAAATAGCACAAGCAATCTTGTGTCGTCTTTAAAGGTCACTTATATGAGACGTGTAAATGTGTTGGTTCAGACCACATGTACTGCATAAGGAATCCATATTGAAATCATTTTATTTCTGTATATGGAAGTAGAAACATTTAACATGACCCATATCAAATAAGCATAAAATCAGAGTGCGCCTGGTGGTGTTAAATAGGTCACTGGTATATTGCCAAGCTTGGTTAAAATATCAAACCTATTGTTGTCCATGTGCTGAACTTTGACCTTTCCAAATGTGTCACATTTCCAAATGCAAATACAGATGCTGTGTTGCCAGATGTTATACCCATACACCCCTTTTTGTGAAATTTCTCTTCCACAATGTCCCTCTGCTTACAAATAACTACCCAGCTAACAGGGAACATTTTCAGAATGTTGTCTGATGTTCTCAAAAAAAACTTCTTGTAGTAGCTTAGTAGAATGATAACGTTATGAATCACATATATCAAAAACGTTATTCTTAGGTTATTAGTGGAAAATTTTAAAAAGTTACAGAATTTCAAAATGTTTGAATAACGTTCTTATAAACAATCAATAATGTTTTTACTACCTCAAAAAACTGTTGTGAATATTCCTAAAACGTAACGTTTTTGTTACTTAATGAAAACGTTACAGAAACATTCTTACAGCCTAAAATTGTTAGCTGAGTATACATTGCTAAACTATATGTTGTGTGTGTGTGTATGTGCTCCTGTCCTGACCCTAGAGTGCAGCACCTTCTCTCCCCCAGCCACTGTCATTCTCCTCATCCTACTGTGCTTTGAGGGTCTCCTCTTCCTCATCTTCACCTCTGTGATGTTTGGCACTCAAATCCATTCCATCTGCACAGATGAGACGGTAAGACAGCGCTTTCTTTCAGCAGCTGGTGGTTATGGTGCTGTGATGAGTGTGTGTGTGCTTTCAGAACACTCCATGCTGTCATGCTTAAAATGACATGTAACATATGCAACAAGTATAACTAGGTTAACTAGCATACATCCACAAAAGCGGGTTCACCCCCTTTATCTGCACAACTAATAAATTATTAAAACTCCCTTTTTGCTTTAGGCAACAAACTTGGCTAACTCCAGATCTCCTGACTTTTTGTTGGACTAAAGCAGTTTTTCTCAACTAGGGGTCCGGGGCTCGCTCCAGGCCTTAGGGGGCCTCAAGACAACTCAAAAGGATTAAAAATAAGACACAAGAAGCATGAGAATAAGTTAAAATGACTAAGAATATAAAACTAAAAACTTTGTTATATTGGGTAGAAATTGTCTGGGGGGGTCTTGGAAACAAAAAGCATCCACTAGACGGGTTAAAAATATGAACCGGTTTTAGGACACTTGTTTGCCTGTATGTTCTGAAGGAAAGCTAGTGGATTTTCAATGTCTTTGAAAAGGCTTGTGCTCCTGATATTTGAACTTGTGTAGCCTTTCGAGTTTGCAATGTGGTTAAAGTTGTGTTTTTATAGAATGGGTCAGCTGTTCTGTACATGTAATATTCGCACACTCTGAAGTGTCGGTTATCTCTTGTTTTTAGGGCATAGAGCAGTTGAAAAAGGAAGAGAGAAGATGGGCTAAAAAAACAAAATGGATGAACATGAAGGCGGTCTTCGGGCACCCCTTCTCAATAGCATGGTTTAGCCCGTTTTCCACGCCCGACCACGGGAAAGCTGACCCCTACCAGTATGTGGTCTGAGTTCAGGAAGCTTTAAACTAGAGACTGGGGTGTATTGCCCTTAAAAACTAAAGGCTCTCGATGTGTTTTTGAGTTTGTAATCTAGATCTGAGAGAAGTATTCACCTAAATCATCTTTCTTTACTTTTTTAGAGAAACAAATGGTTTTGCATCCAATAATTTTTGACTCCATTTCCATTAAAAAATAAAGTCAAAGCTTCACATTTCTCGTAATCTTTAGCGTCTCTGTCTGGCTGTACAGAAATGAAGATGATGATGATAGCAGCCAGTTTATGCTAATATAATCACTACTATAATCACTTTCTTTTAATTATCCCCATCTATCTATAACTAATGTAAGAGCACTGACAACCATTCACTAAAATGATATATTATGCTTACAGTTACCAGAGATGTTTAACATGGATCTGCTGAACCTCAGAATATTATAAACGTTAAGCTTTATGGGGTGTAAATATTTGCTTTGACGATGCTTGAATTCAAACTGATTTGATCTTGACATTTTTATCGATTTGATTGTTTTGGTTCCTTCTTACCCAGCTAACAGGGAACATTCTCAGAACGTTGATGAACGTTCTCAAAGTTCTCTCAAAGTTATCAAAAACGTTCTTGCGAGAATTTTTTTATAGTTTTACAAAAATTATATTTTAAAAAAGACCATTTAAATTCCATCAAATCACATTCAGTTTTAATTATTTATTAATTAAATTTTACACCCCTAAAGCTTGATAGTATATTATAGCTTTTAAATAATGGACACCTTGCAAATATACATGTTCTTATTTAACAAATGGCTTATGATTTTTCCCTCCAAAATTGTTTTTTAAAAAAAGAATATACGGTCTTTTATATGTTTGGGAATGGTTTATTTCTAATGTTTCAGTACTCTTTGTTTAAAGCTGCAATCTGTAAATTTGTTTGGTTAAAAATGAACAAAAATCAGTCATCTCATTACCTTACCTTAATTTGCAATTGTAAGTTTATAATAATGATTTATCATTTAAGCAGTCAGGTCGGATTTTGCTGGAAACGTCTGTATGTAAACAGAAAGAAGATCCGGCTACTGTATCGGAAGTGTTTGTAGAATGTTCCTACAGCAGTTGTTTAGATTTTAAACTTTTAACCCACCTTAAGAAAAAAACTCTGCAAGTAACTTGCAATTTTATGTTTCAAACAGAGGTGGCAGTAGAGAGGCAAACATTATAGATTGCAGCTTTAAAGTAATGCTGAAAAAGACTTGGGGGAATGTGGGAATCTATATTCAGTATATAAACATAATGTGAATTATATATTCGCTGGCTTAGTACATGAGAGATAAACAGTGTTTATGGAACGTTTTTTCCGAACCATTGTTGCCATTGTTTTGGTTAATTGCATTTATTTTGTGTAACTGTACATTTTTGTTGTGAATGAATGAAATGTGCTTGACTTTTAAGTGTGTATGAAAAAGACAATCGTTCTTTTTTTTGACAAATGGTGAATTAAAAACCTAAAAAGACGAGGATGGTGAAACGGTCATGATCTTTCACAACACGATTTCACTTCTCTGATGTGTTTCTAAAACTGAAACTGTCTTTGCCTTCTGATGAAAGTCTAAAATAATATTACAGGAAAATGAATTCACATTGCACAATCACTGACTGTGTGTGTAATCTCCCAAGAGTTGCAAATGTTTTGAAAGTTTGCTTGGCTTGTGTCTTTTTTCCACTTCCTCTCCCCCTTTCTCTTTGTCATTAACCTACATTTTCCCCAAATGTTTTTGTACATTATCTCTTTTCTCCTGTGCTTGTTTCATGAATAGTGTCTTTGCTCAGAAATCGATGTACTTTCGGGGAATTAAAATGGATGAAAAATCAACTAATATTAAGCATTGAATTAGGTCTGATGTCTGTTTGATTGGGTTAAGATGAAGGTAAGCTGGTATGAAGAATTTAACCATCGGCTCCAGCACGCATTGTGAATTCTGAATGCATGCTATTCAAAATAATCTGTGTGCTTCTATTTTGGGAGATGATTAGGATTGAGAAAGCATGTTGCATGCAAAATGCTCTTCTAAATTGACATTTGAGACGTTTATTTTTGTTGGGTTATCTTGTTAAAGGTAGGCTAGGCGATTTCTAGCTAGGCTTGTAATGATTGGACAACATTTTATGGTCCTGCCCTTCCACGGAAGATATATAAATACAGTGATTGCTATCAGGATGTGAAGAGACTTTCAACCAGAAAAATGTTTCTGGAAATAATTGCCTATCCTGCCTTTAATGACAAACACTCACACAGGTGCATGAGAAGCATTAAATTTTCATTTTCTTTCTACTTTAATAACTACTTGCATTTCTTAGTCACGTCAATGAATTTTAAGTTGATATTGTGCCATGTGGATATGTGATGTTCTCCATCTATTTCTGACGCTACTGTTAAACATCTCTCGCTGGAGTCATTGAAGTGTCATTTCGTTGCAGGGCATTGAAAGGTTGAAGCGTGAAAATCCAACGTGGGATAAGATCACATCCTGGGAAGCTATGAAGTTGGCATTTGGAGGTCCTCTGTCGGTGGGCTGGCTGAACCCGTTCACAGACTGCACATGCCAGAAAGACTCCTCAGAGCAGGTTCCCAGCTTCCCGCCGGGTGAAATCATCGAGGAGGATGTCATTGAAATTCCTTTGGAATGAGACAGTCACCTGCCTTGGGCTTTACTTGGAATTCTTAAAACTGGAGTTTGTACTGTATGTACTGTACCAAAGTGCCTTTACAACCAAAAACACTTCTTCCTTTTTCTCAAAATGGAAACGAGTGTCATGTGTTTGTTTGTTTTGTACTGATCACAAGCAGAACTGAATCTGCTGAGGTTTGTGGAACAGAGATAGAGCTCGTATATGTGTGGTTTCATGACACTACAGCTGTTCCCAGAGCAGTTTATCCATGATTGTCTTCACCTTATAAAATATTTTCTATGATGGCCTTTGTGATTATCTGATTCTTGCCTGTTGGTTAACACAGTATGTCATCACAGTTTAAAAACATTACATAAACGTTTTGTTGCTTAGCATGGAGATATCCCAGGATTTGCGTGTTCTTTATTTCTTTTTGTTTGATGTCTTGCCTTTAATACTGTATTTCTGGACTTTTATTTAACCTTATCTAACTGCTTCATTGTCTTCATGTATTAATCATAAATAATTTTTGTAATTTTACATTTTATTGCTTGGTGTTTCTTATGGCTGCCCAACTTCAGTTATAAGCTTTTATTAAATACTTTTGCTGTTTTTTCACAAAGTGTTTCATACGTATTTCTGAATAAAACTGTTTGATAGCAGGTGGACTATTATACATGCTAACAGGAATTTATTTAATAACTCATATTAGTTCGTTTCCTGACAGCAGAGTTTATGTTCTTAGTTTATAAATGCCATCATTAGGTTTCCATTATAAAGAGTAAATAATGTACTAATAAACATTTATAATTATTTTATTTAAAAATTCTTGCTAAAAAGGTGCTACTTAAAGGAATTATTTCAAGTGCACGTTTAAAATAGTAGAAACCACAGAAGAAAATATATTGCAAAACAAATCTTTCTGTCTGGCAAAGGGGAAACAGTAATGTTACTGGCATCTACATATCAGCTATAAATATGAAAGAAATCAGCCAGTAGTGTGTGGAAAAACATCTGTGACTGCTTCCTGTTTACAGCATCTTTCTAGTTAAACAGTGCAAACAGATTTAACTTTGCAAAACCTAAAATTGAAATCTGACAAGCTAGCTCTGAAACTTCCTAAAGCTGAAACAAAACAAGATGAGTAATTAATGACAGAATTTTCATTTTTCAGTGAACTATCCCTTTTAAACAGAGGTTCAACATACAGACTCAACACACACCAGGACTGACTTGATACATACCAGTATGTTTCTAATATATTTATTAATAAAAAATAATAAATATAACATAAAATTTCAAAAAATGTGTCCAAACTTTCCAGTGCTAGTGTACATCTTCCTATATTTAATATCAAAACAAATTTTCTCCCAAATAACAAGGCTGCAGGTTTTTTCATTGTAATTCAATATCAATTCAGTTTAAGCATACTAATACTATTACATACTATTACAGCCCTTGATTAAGTATGCAGTACATGAACTAAGTATTCTTACATGATGTGGACAGGATAGAGAGGCAGTCTCCAGTATATAGGCACAAAGCTACATAATTCTATGCTTTGCATCTAATTACACACTCAGATTATCAAAATGAACTGGAATTAAAATATCAAACATCTTAAATAATAATAAAAGTGTGGGAAAAAATGTAAACACAACACAAATCATTTTAACATATAGTTTTGCATATAATTGTCTTTTTCATTTCAACCATCAGATTGCAGTAGTCTGGTACTTTGGTCTTTAAATCTTTAAATCCATGTTGTTCTGTTATTCATCTTTCTTGGACACGTTTTCCTGTGAGGCCTGAGGAGTTGATCCATGCAGGACAAGAAGCCCTGTTAGGGTCAAAATGATACCAACCCACCATAATGTGGCATGTGTTTCCCCAAAGATCACATGTCCGAGGAATGCCTACAAGAGACAAAGTAACAATTAAGTCTACTAAATGCTTAAAGGGATGGTTCACTTAAAAATAAATATTCTTTCATCATTTACTCATCCTTGTGTCATTCCAAACCCCTTTGACTTATTAGAAAATATTTTGAGAAAGTTTCAGTGGTTTTGTGTCCATACAATGAGAGTCAATGGGTGCCACTGATGTTTAGTTACCAACATACTTCAGAATATCTTCTTCTGAGTTCCTCTGAAGCAAAAAAGTCATAGAGGTTTGGAATGACATAAGGCTGAAAAATGATGGCAGAATTTATATTTTTGGGAGAACTATCCCTTTGATATTAAGTAACTATTTTCCAACATGAAGTAGACAGCCTGACCAAAACTTACAGAGGAGATAAAATTGGAGGCAGTGGTGGTCACAGTGGCCCGGGCAGAGGACGACGAGTGCCGGAGGGCTTTAGCAAAGAACGTCCACATCACAGCATTGCAGGTAAACAGAAGACCACCACAGAGCAACCGCAAGGGTATATGTAACTGTAATGAACATACATAACTCATAAATCAAGATGATAAACACTCTACCCTCTTTGCAGAACGCATGCCAACGTTCTGAGAACGTTCCCTGATAGTTAAGAAAATACTTATGGATCTGGTCACTTCATTCACTGCATTAATGCAACACACACGGTTCGTGTGCATGAATTTTGTTGGAATACAATCAGACTTCTTACCCAGTCACAAACTGTGGTGTCAATCCCATGATCCAAACTTCTCGTGTGTCCAGCGGTCCAGATCTTCAGTCCGGCCTCACACACCTCCTTCAGATAATCAGCACCCAGAGATAACTTTGCGGAAGACGACGCTAAAGCTGCCAGAAATCCCGCCAGCAACGCGTAAAACACGCCAGGCAACATCATTTCACCACCTGACTGCGATTTGACTATCGTGAAAGCGTTACATTTACCCCATGTTTTGTTTTTGCAAACATAATCTATTACACTTCCTGTCGTGTAGCCTTAGAGATAAAGGTACACGCGGATTGGTCAAACGCCGTCGCGTATTGATGACGTAACCTTTGCGCGCCTAGTTCTTGTGTGTCGTGTTTATGAACGCATTTACGCTATTGAGGCTCAATTTTATTTACACACAATGAGTAAAAAAGGTAACATATCATATGTGAAACCAGCCGAACCTTCTTTTCTCAAGAAGTTCAAGAAAGATGTTGGTTTTAAAGAGGGGCCGACAGTGGAGACGAAGGTACGTGTCTTTGTTAGCCTCATTGGAGGTGTCTCAAAACGTAGCAAGGTGTCTACCTAGACAGCATTTAGACCTGGGACGTGTCGAGTGAGGCACTGATGCTCTCTAGCGCTGTTTAGGGAAGATGTTAGACGGGTCTTTGTTACTGTAATAATTTGAGTTGTGAATTGTAAATGTTGTTGCAGAGGCAGGTGATGCCGCAATGTGATGATGACAGCGGCGACAGTGATCGTGAGGATGAGATGCCGCAGGTCGTGGTGCTGAAGAAGGGAGATCTCAGTGCTGAGGAGGTCATAAAACTCAAGAAAGATCAGACGAGTTCAAAAGCAGGTAATGAACACATGCATTGTTTACACAGACCGCGAAGAATGTGATTAAACTAAGTCTTCATGTAATTCTAACTTCCTAAATGGAGGTCTAAGTACTCAAAATAAAATAATTGAATTGTATAAATAGTTACTCATAACAGCTTTGCACGTACTTATTTAATAATATTTCAATTAAGTTATTGTTTTGAAAAACGTTAAACAAAACTACTATTGCATTTAAATGACATCTTTTCAAAACAAATAAAAAGCTATTTTCCAAAGTTGTGCATCTGTCATTTGAAATGAGCAATTTTGGTTTTATTATCAACATTCACTGATGCTCTGGTGTTCATTGCCTCAAGTCATCAAATAATGTAAACACTCGTTTTCGCCAGATGAACAGCCCCCCGCGGATGGGAAGATTGTATTTAAGAAACCTGCCAAACGCTCCTCTGATAAATTTGAAGGAATTACCGCCAGCTCCAGCAAGAAGAAGAAAAGTGAAGATACAGAGAAGAAAGAGTTAAAGGCAGGTGTGAAGGTGAAGAACAAGAGTCTGCTGTCGTTCGGTGGTGACGATGATGATGATGATGAGGAAGATTAGTCTGGTTGGAATTCAAGGGTCAGATGTTTTCCAGGTCTGGTCCTTTAAATTCCTGCTCATCTTTTAAAAAAGTGTCTTTGTGTGTAAAATAGGTCTGTTGTAAGAGTGATTAAATTGATGTAGCTTCATTTATAATATAATTTTAACATCGTTTTGGGCCTCTGCAGGAGCATCAATAACAGCAGATGGAAAGAAAGAATGTATGATTAGTGTTCTGCTCAGTGGGATCGTTCCTAATGATACTTTGGAGAGAATATATGATACAGCTATAGAATATTAAACAAGTAAAAGCAAGATGGTTTTGAGCAGTGAAAAATGCATGATGAAAAAACCTGTCTGAGCCCATTTGATGTACATATGTAGCTTCTATGAAGGAGCTGTTCATCTTTTGCTTTGTATCTTTGATGTTTTAGGTTTTTGTATTTTGTCTTCGAAAATCCCAGATTCTGGGACTTAGAAATGTATTTTAATACATATTCTGTCACAATATGGGAAGGGAAAATTTATGCTTTCTGAAATAAAAAGTTTAAACTCCTTTGTTTACGTGTGCTACCGTTTCTGTTCTTAAGTGCAGGTTTTTCAAAATAATCACTCGTTTTTTCCTCATTTGCAAGTAGCTTTGGATAAATGCATCTGCTACAATAACAAATTTGTGTAGATATTTGCAAGAAGGAATGTTATTACAAGTAACAACAGATTCATCTGGATGAATTCCATCTGTCCAGATCTGCAATAAGATCTCAAAAATGTTTAGATCTCAGTCTGTGATTGCTTCTTGGTTATTTGATTGAAAAAGACAAGATAAATATATAAATGGAAAAATGTTGAAGCGTTCTAATTTTATGCACTGAAATAACTTTATTTGGTTAGTTTTAAAAGCATGTGTTTAAATGCTCAGCCTTGATGAGAAATATTATCACATTTGTAAGAACAAAGAATGGATTAATACAACACAACATACATTTCATTGTATGTTAACAGTGTGCACTGTTAACTACAGAACATTTCATTGTAGTATAATTATTCACTGAAGTAACAGAACTTCACAAACAAAATAAAAAAGCATAAAAACATGATACAACAAACACATGCTATGTGCTAATCATGTGTGTTGGGTAGGATCTGATAACACTACAGAATTATAGTGAATTAAGAAAAGGCCATTACAGATCCAATGCTAGCTGCTCTCATAACCTAAAAGGTTGAATGAATGGGTTCATAAAATCTTTTTGTAAGCACAACTACTGATAAAGTACTTAAATGTTAATCTTCACAGACCTGTGAGATGCATACACATTAACACTGAAATATTAAAGTGAAGTGAATTAATATGGCTGTGTGAACAGCTGAAC
>JAZGTK010011926.1:0-15250 GCA_036877625.1 Ambastaia sidthimunki
GGTTATGTATGTAACCTCCATTCCTTGATGGAGGGAATGAGACATTGTTTTCATCCTGCCACAACACTGAACTGACTGCTGACAACCTGGCAAACCTAAATGGGTGGTACACGGCATCTCCCTTTTTATACCCTGATATACAGGGCGCATATCTGGCATGCAAATCCCACTGGCCAATTCCTATTTGCATGTATTCTTAACACCATTTTCATTGACATTTTATATAAAAAGCAGTATAGTAATCGGCCTCCCAAGGTTGAACATATAGTGTCACTACATTGACACAATGTCTCTTTCCCTCCATCAGGAAGCAGAGGTTACGTACGTAACCAAGAGCACGACAGATCAAAACACAGAGAAATCAAATTTTATAATAATAATAGTAATAATAATTATTTTTTAATTTAAACTTGGCAAGGTGGCCAGTATCATCAGGGTTCCTTTGTATAACTTTCCATTTTTCCAAGAACCGAAGTCTCCATGAAGACTGATGTAGCCCAGCCTAAGAACACAGCATAACATTCGACAGCTACTCAGTAGTTGATGCAGTGCTAATGGAGCCAAAAAAGGATATGAAAACAGCAAACTTTTTTTTAATTTCTATTCCTGTAAAGCTGCTTTGAGGGCTTTTTGAAAGATATCTTTAGAGGTCCAAGTCTATCTATAGTGCATCTAATTAACATAGC
Organism: Ambastaia sidthimunki; assembly: GCA_036877625.1. Taxonomy (NCBI): domain Eukaryota; kingdom Metazoa; phylum Chordata; class Actinopteri; order Cypriniformes; family Botiidae; genus Ambastaia; species Ambastaia sidthimunki. Next base: position 687 of record JAZGTK010011926.1, read on the forward strand.
ACTCATCAGTGGGCCATTTTTTCTGCCTCTTTTTGCTATTGGCTGCAAGTTATCAGTTATATAAATCTTATACTAAATTTCGCTGTATTCGAATTTAGTTTGAAAGCAATCAAAGACTTTTTTATAAACCTTGTATTTGTAGGTTTTGGCCTGTCACTAAAAGTTAGACATTTACTATTAAAAGATTACTAGTTAAGTTACTAGGTTACTAGGTAACGGTCCTGTATTTTTATTTTATTTGCTGGCTTTGTAAATACATTACACAACAGTTTGGCCATGTTGATTTCAGAAAAAGGGGTTGATGTAGGCATAGCCTGGTTGCGTTTTATATTAAACCTAAGAGGAATCAAACTGTTTATGTGATTACAAAGTCACTTTGACTGAACTCTCCATTTTATAACCCTCCCAAAAATTATAAACAACATTAGCTGATGTCATATTGGTGAGAGTTGGCCTGGTTTTCTGTTTTTTTTGACAGGAGTAAAATATAGAGCTGGAGGTTTTGGCAGTGTTTAGAAAGTCTACAGACATTTTTGTCCCCTTCTGACTCAGCACTGACTCTATAGTTCTTGCTTTTTAACTTATAGCATAATGCCTGTCTTTTATCATTGCCAAAACCCAGCCACCTGGTAAGATAGGTGCTATTCCACAGAGCTGACCCTTGCCATGGCATCCATCCTAGATAAAAACAGCATGAGGCAACCGGCAATCCTGGGTGGGACAGAAATACAAATTTAGTTTTCTGCTCTATAAGGTTAGTGGCGGATAGGGTTTGTGGCTATGTAACAGGGCAAGAGCAAGTTACATTGCTAATGTCTTGCCTTGTACCAAATGCTGAGCACATATTTTGTTTTCTTTTTTGTTTTAAAAAAGAAATCTGAATGCATGTGGCACATTTTGTTATCTGAATATAAGTTAATAAACAATTAACATAATAGTAACCAAAATAACTTATTGTAATGTAATGTCACGCCATGACCTGCCTCGCCAGCAGAGGGAGCCCTCACCCGAATACTAACTGTTTACTCCCTCTGCTTCCTCCACGCTCATTTCCTGTTTGGTGGACTATTTAAGCAGCATGCTTACATGAGCATGTTGTGAAGTATTGCCAGTTTTACCTGCCTTACCGAACATTTATACCTGTTTTGATTACCACGTGTTTGATATTGCCTGATTACCTGTTTGCTGCTTTTTTGGATTGCCTGGTTGGTTTGTCTTTTTGTATTTTGACCCTTTGGATTTGTCTATTAAACATTTGCATATGGATTCTACCACTAAGTAGATTCTATGTAATTATATTGCTATAGTGTCACATTACAAAAATGTTAAATTTCTTAAAATGATGGCATCCATAAAGTAACGATGAATACTTTAATAAAATGTCGGAAAGTAAAAAAAGTACTTCAAATTGTAGTGATGTGTATTTGATGACCAGCAATATTCTTTTCTGAATTCAAATAAAACTTATTGGACCAGAATACTTTTATAAAAAGCCTTTAGAATACAGTTTTCAATTAGAAGGATGTACTATCACCACAGCCAAAACAGTTAAAGACTTGGATGTTATATTAGACAGCAATTTGTCCTTTGAAAATCATATTTCAAATGTTACAAAATCAGCCTTCTCACACCTTAGAAACATTGCTAACTGCAGAACACATGAAGCAGAAATACTAGCGCATGCATTTATGACCTCCAGACTGGACTATTGTAATCCACTACAAGGTGGTTCGTCAGCATCCTTAAAGATTAATCGCAAATTTAAAATACTAGAATGTGTTGAAATAAAGAAATGTATGACAAACTAGTTTACAGTTTACAGGAAACAGATCCTCCAGTTATTATCTCAACAATTAACATTTCTATTATAATTCTATTTTAGAAATGAAATGTCTGTAAAGAGACAAAATGAACAGTCTCTACAGTGTGCATCTGTGCAACATTCCACCTGTCAACCAATCATACAGTCTACTCTTCTTTCAACAGTTGCTCAGGTTATTAACATTTTCTGATGACAGAGCTGACCTCGTCTTCTGCACAATGTGGCCTGCCAGAGAGAACAGTCTCTCCCATGGCACTGTTGAGGCAGGTGTAGCCAAATACCTTTTTGCAATATGGGCCAGCTTACCATGGGCACCTGAATGTGCTGACCACCACTGTAGTGGAGGTGTGTGTGCTGACACAGGGCTCTGCCTTGTACCTCTCTAGACATTTATCTGTGGACAGTGCCTCATCATCAGACTCTGACTCTGATCCCATCACTAGGAGGACCATCTTTTTCTTTGGTGTCTCTGGCTCTACTTCTTCTCCAGAGGTCTGCGAAGCAGATTCTCCATCCTTCAGCATCATACTCAGCTTTTGCCATACCTCTCCCCTCTCCGCTTTAGGCAGGCACCTAAGAACCTTGAATCTGGGATCTAGAGCTGTTTTAGCTTTCCTTTCGCCTGTTGAGGCCTACAGTACAGACACACGTCATCACAATTGACTAAATGACTACTAGTTTACATTCAGATGGCACCTATTCAGGGTATAGGCTTTCAATTATGTCTAGATGACTTTTAAATTACTTATTTTTATTAGTAAAATTGAAGGGGAAAAAATTAACATAACCTGCAGGGTTCCAGCAATATTTCCTGTCATAATTAGCTGAGGTTAGCATGGCTAACTTATGCGTCTGCTGTGCCAGCGCTGCGTTCAGTGGATCTTTATTGCGTCTTATCATTTCAAGAGTTGAAGTCCACCATGTTGGTACATCCTGCGTGAAAGACTCCTCTGGTAGTCCATGAGAGACTCTGCAGTGTTTACGGGACTGTGTTTGAAGTGTCCGACATTTTTTTACGCCATTTGGCTAAAACGCTGTCAGATCCGCTGTCCCAAAAAGCCGCAGCAATTACCCTTTGTATAACGTATGCCACACAAGGCATATGGTAAATTATATGGCATAAGGCAATGGTAAAACTCCTTGCAGCTGAAATTAATTTGGGAGCACTGTCAGTTCCTACAGTAGTCACTTTGTTTGTTGATAATCGGCAAGAAGTTGGGGTCAAATCTTATCAAACGATTAATTTGCATTAAAAAAAATAAACGCGTTAACATTTTTAGATTAATCGTATGCGTTAACACGTTAACATTGACAGCCCTAGTTTTAATGCATATTTAATATAAACCAACTGCATAATCTGTACCTGTTTAAATTTTAACAAAATACTTCTCTGACAATTTACAATTTACTGTAAAGCAGCTTTGAAACTAAATGTATTGTGAAAACGACTATATAAATACATTTATATAAAATTTATGTAAATTGAATAGAATTGAGTGCATATCTCTGGCAAACCACATTCAGTCCTGATACCCACTTAGTAGTTGATATATAAATAATATTATATTATTAACACAATTATTAACATTTTTAACATAATATAATATTGTTTGCATAAATAATATAAAATAATATATAACATAAAAGGGTCTGATACAACTCCTGAGCACAAGATAAAGACTTATGGTATTATGTAAGTATTATGGTATTATCTTTATGGGCAATTTTGTACAATACTGAGCTCCAGTGGTACAGCACGTTTTCTGCTAATTTAGTACATAGCATAAAATTAGCACATTTAATTTAGTTTCAAGTCTATATATTTCAACTTCACAAGTCACTACAGTAAAAAGATCATTAAAAAGTCTTTCAGGTCACATTTGAGAACAGTTTTCTCTCTAGGGTGCTTGACTGACTATATTGGGTTTAACTGTGCCAGTAAACAATTCCACTTTCCACACCCTGCATCCATAACACAACCTCCTGCCAAAATGATCACCCACCGCCCACCCTGCCATATTGACCCTGTTTCACTCAGATTCCCTTACTGGTCATTTGCAATTTTCCCTCCCTGACCTTTGATGTTGGATGTGGTTACACTCAAACTGTGTGATTTGCGGTTAATTACACAGAGGCATTTTAAAAGGGGCAGAGCTGCAAAAACAGGCCTGGCTCAAAACCATCATTTAAAGGGCTGAATTCTGACAAGCGCAGCTGGATTCAGTTCAGTCTCAGCAGACCAGTGTCCAGAGGTGCCAGGAGACTCTCTAATGCAGGCTGCTTTTCATCGAGTGCAGAATAAAGAATTTATGAGTATCCAGAGCCAACAACCAATAACTGACCTTGCAAGAAAAAGAATAACTGGGAAAAAAGAATGAGATGACAAAAGTACTTCCATGCCAAATCCCAAATTTTCTCATTTTTGTGAATGCATTTGAACCAGGGATCTTCATAAATTTTAAGAACAAGGACCCCTTTGTGGATTCAGAGACTTATTGTATAAAAACTGTACTGAGCATTGCATTTTATTATCTTAATTTTAATGCTCTTTAATAACATGCTTATAGTGCAATCTTAGTGTATTTACATATTGATGATGACGCTTACATTGCATAAAAAATAAGCATTATCCATGGATAATTTATTTGTACAGTAGATTCTAAAAGAGTAATTTACCACCAAATAAAATTCTGTCATTATTTACTCACATGACTTTATTTCCTTTAACTTTATTTGTGAAAGGTTAGTTATTTCTTTTCATAGGGAAAAAAGAGCAATGTTAGCATTAAATGGGGCAGGGACAATTAAATGATTAGCTTAACTTTAGCATGTTAACTAAGGCCTAGGTACTTTAGTATTGTAGTTTGTTTAACCATATTTTCATTGATTCACAAAATAAGCCTAAAATGAAACAATAGACCCTTCAAAGACTCTTTAAAGTACAGCAGCTGCAGAACCATTGTTTAAAGGCCACTGACCTAGACAAATGCCCTGAAGAATGTTGTCTTTGCTACCAATTTTTTATATTTTCCAGTTAAGTGAACCCCTAAACACTTTAAGGAAACTGTGGAACAGAAAATGACTTTTGTCAATGTCACACATGGTCATCACTGTGTGTTTGAGAGTTTGCAGGTGGCTTGGGTGGAACAGCATGAGATTATCTGGCACCTTCCAGTCTGCAAGGCTATTTGCATACATATTCTATTTGCATAATTTTTAGTGTTATTTCACAGCTGTCTTAATAGATTATTAAAGCATCAGGAAAAAAGTAGACAGAATGACTGTGTATTTCCCAAAATTCATCATGAATTCTTCAGCGCACTTTGAATTTATTAGTGTAAAATGGTTACATTCTGCATTGTGATGAATTCTGGCAATTTGTAGTCGTAATAAGATCATAGCCAGATATAATTATTTATGTGAGTGTTCATTGCCTTCAGACTGCTCTGCTGATTCATACTCTGCTTACTCGTATCTTAAGATAAGTGAAAATTAAACCAGAAGTAGTAGAAGCCGTCTCAGGTTATGAATGTAACCTGGTTCCCTAAAACAGAGAACAAGACACTACGTCATGGCCTGACACTATGGGGAACATACTTCAGGTGTGCAAATCTTATCAAACGATTGTACCTGAGTCTAAACAGGTGTAAAATCACGCCTATTTATAGGCAAGTCAAGGTCATGTGACATAGCGTTGCATGCCACAAAGCCTTTGAAAGGACCCTGCCATCAGATCTTCAATACCAAACTGTGGCAAAGCATTGCAGCATCTCATTCCTTATCTTGGGGAACCAGGTTATATATGTAACCCGGGATGTTCCCTTTCAAGGAAACTCAATGTTGCGCCACTCAAAGGCTTGACGCTATGGGAAACATTTTGGGGGAAGTCCTGCCCCATATGCTGTGAAACATTGGGACAGAGAACATTAGAAGCAGAAAACAGACATGTCAAACCAGAAGGCCTTGAGCACCAAAAAAGGTTGTGAGCTGGCCATGACTAGCCAGTCGTCCATGTAATTTAGAATGCAGATGACCTGGAGTCTCAAGGGAGCCAGAGCTGCTTGTGGCGATAGAGCTAGGCCGAAAGAAAGCACTCAATATTGGTAAGCTTTGCTCCTGAATGCGAATTGATCGTATCTCATCAGAGACCAATTCAGCTGACACAGATCTAAAACTGGACGCAGCCTCCTAGTCTTCTTGGGAACCATGAAATAAAAGCCCGTATCTCTCATGTGGGGGGGAACGCATTCAATAGCCCCTTTGGCCAAGAGAGTCTTGAGTTCTTTGGCTGTAAAAAAAAAGCTCTGTAAAAAAAAAATAATAATAATTATATATACATATATATACATGCTGAATTCTGTACCCTCTCTCTATTGTACTTAATAACCATGAGGATAGAGTTTCCACAAAATCTGAGAGCGGTATCATCCTTTAACCTGTCCAGTTTCCTGAATCAGAGAACTGGCAAGGAGGTATCTGGACATGAAAAAGAGAAGATGAGATGGACGAACCGCTGGGTGCTAGAACTCTAGACAATAGAAATATGTCGTCTAGCTTTGATCTTTTTAACATGCTGCTGTTCATCTGGCCACTCGAGGCTTGAGAAATCACCTCAGACATTTCCTCAAATGCAGCTGAAAGAGGAGGCTGCTTCAACACCCTGACTGACAGTCGTCAGATCGTCAGCTGATGCTGACAGCATGAGCTCATCATCTGGCTCAGAAGAAATTGCAGAGCGGCTGCATTACAAACTGATTTGAATTGTTTTTGAAACAGGAACAAAATTTGCACACACTCAGACTTTATCAGGAGTGCAGTGCATGTCTTGTCGAATGCCAGGGGAATATTTAAAAAATGCTTGTGATTGATACTTGTTGGAACAGTAGGACAAACATTATAGAGCTTTCATGACAGACACTCAATAGACACTTTCAAACACATTTAAAGATAAAAAGGTGGTAAGGAAATTACTGATGTCAATATTTCATTTTCATTTTGCAACTGTGATAATACAAAAATAAAAATATGTGAAATTTTTCCAGAACACTTTTGCATGAAATGCTTTGCTGTGAAGAACTGTTGCTGCCTTTTCCTTTGTCACATTTTTTTTTCTAAACAGTATGAACCAAGAATATGTCTCACAGTTCTGCTGGACAAGATTTGACATGTTCTCTTTGACAGCAAACAGTACTTCTGCCAGTTATATTTTGCTTTAACCAACAAACCACCATCTTTATTAGGTTTGACACTGAAGTCTAGGTTCAAAATAACAAACATTCCAATTTAACCTTCACTGAAACACAATTTTCTCATTTTATTTTATTTTCTTTCCACACTGGATATTTGAGGGTGATATTAACATATTTTCATAAATATTAAATAAATAAAAGCACTGAAGTTAGAAACACATTGCTTTGGTTCACATATATGTTAGGTTAAGTGGTTTGTATGCATTTAGTGTGTAGAGTCTACAAATCTTTCTAACGATTACCATGCACAAACCACTAATGCAAAACTTCTCACGGTTAAAAAGCAGCACAGCGGTGCCCATATAACCACAAGCATGGGCTCATTATTTTATATAAAACCCCAAAATGGTGCCACACTTTCCATGTCTGTGCACTGGCTACACTTGCTTTCAACATGTGGAACAGACATTCTGCTCAATGTCAATATTTAGAATATTTAGGAATTCGAATAAGAAATGCAAGCATTTTTCTTATGAATTGTAAATATTTTGGAAAAAGAATAGATTAGAACAAGAATTAATTAAATAAAGAATAATTAATAGTTTATTGGCAAGAACAAGTTTGTCTGGTTGTCTGTCTGCTCTAAAAAGTCTTTCCAAGGTTCTTTTGTCACGTTTACTTTGCAGCTACACACTTTTATGGCTGTTTGCAAACAAGAAAATATTCTTTAGAGAGCTGATTATCTTTCATCTGTTTAACAGATGTGAGCATCCTTTGCATGTAATCGGGTGTATTAGGGAAAATGAATATTTTTAGGATAATGAGAAACAGTTGGATTATTGTGCATATGTAATCATGGTCAATGAGTCAAGATATGAATATGTGATGATATTACCGTCCTTGCTAAATAAGGTGCTAAGAAAGGTTTTCAGATGAGACATGAATTTTCGAGGATTTGTTGAGGTTCAGTGCACATCTGCTTCCACCACATTTTTGGATTTAAATGATAGTTTAACAAGAATTTAAGAGCTTTTTATGCCACTAAATGTGAAATGGTCCTGCATGAATGAAAATAATGACAGTACAATGACAGAAAGAATGAGCCCTAATGTCTGTGAAAAAATGAAAGCAACTTCTTTGACAAATATATTTTACATTTTTAAGAGGGGCCTCTGTTCTGCCAAGGGCCTGACAATGTTGACTTCTGGCCTAAGTAAAGCATTTGAAATATATCTTCGGTATTGCAAACTAGGTATAGGCAACACAAAGATTCTTAATAATATAATATCTTAAGAAATATCTATATTTGTTTACAATGCTTTTCCTAACTGAAAACTGTGATAATATATACTATAAAGCGAAATACAGGAATGTTAAATAACTGTACCATTATTAGACTAGTGGTTAAAGATCTTTTCATATAAATAAAGAATAAAACACTGTAACTTTAAATGTTACCATTAGTTCTGTAGTCACAGAAAATATGATCTTTTTTTCATGCATTTAAATAAACCAGTCTGCCTCAAACCACATATACATGAAGATCACAAACTGCCCCAAAATATGCAATGTAATCATTTGCTATGTCTGCATCTTTCTGCTAATCTATGTCGGTGTGAACTACAGTGAAAATCTGAAACATTTTTCTTTGCTATTGTCACCTTGGGCTTATAAACTATGGTTTCAGGCCTCTAAGCTGCTTAGTGACAAATTCTGTTGTATAGAAAGATTATATAAATAAATATGAATCACCTCGTTTTACCTCTTCACCTAAAATACTGCTGTGCCTTTCCAGAGAATCTAGGAAATAGCTTACTATAAATTCTGCTCAGGCACATCCTTTTCTAGTATTCTGCCCTATAGCTGCCTTGTATAATGACACATTGCTTGTCTGAGATAGCTTAAAGACAAAAAATACAACAATGAATGTAGATACACAAGCAATGCATTCAGAACTGTCAAAGGTGTCTCTTTCTACAATTGGTGATCAGTAAGTGTAGCTGTCGTTCAATTGTTTAAAATCTTTGTTGTGTTTGGACATCACAGCTGCTTATTTTTACAACTATTTGATGTTTTAATTTTACATTTATGCATTTGGCAGACCCTTTTTTTTTAAAGCAATTTAAAGTCTGTTCTATGCATTCGATCAATCCATTCCATGGGAAATGACATCATGAGCTTGATGTTGCTATAGCGCCATGCTACACTAGTTAAATTACAACATTTACATCCTGACCTGCTCTCCAAAAAGCTGTAGTGCTCATTATGTACTTTGGTTATTCATTATAATTTATGTAGTCACAGTTGCCACTGTATAGAGTACTTCGGAACTGCTTTGCCTCTACAAAATAAAGATGTTTCCAGACTTTTCCAGTCCAAAGACACTGACGTAATAAAATACATTAATCATTTTATATTAATTTTATTTTAAATACATTTAATCATCACACACACATTTCAAAATAAATTATTATTGCAAATAAAATTCTGAACACTGTATATATTTTACAACTCTGTGAACTTAATCTGTATTTTGGTGCTATTTTTTTTTTCAGTTTTGCCATTCACACAGTTTAAGCCTTTGAATGTCAATATTAAAATTCAATACAACAGAATGCCAACAGAAGCTCAGTTACTTTAGCTGTAGCATTTACAGACATGTGGAGTTGAGAGGAGAAAATCAAAGTGTTTTGAACTGTAATATTTGCAGAGGGATTTCAAGTTTAATGTGGTTCAATTGAAAGTCAATAGACGATCACATGATAAAAAAAACACACCATCAACCTTGAAAGAAAATGCAAAAGAAAAAATGTAAGCAGGGGATTTGATCTGCACTTTGTTCTGCACTCAGCACTTTTTTTCTCAGCACTCAGAATTGTAATGGTTGAATATTGTACACTTTATATCTATGAACAATTGCACATAAAAACGCATTTTTTTGTGTTTATGCCTTTTTATGCTGTTAATTTTCTTTACTATAACATTGTACAGCAACAAGGTGGTGCACAATGATTGGTGGGTTAATTTTCCTCTCAATATATTTGTGTATAAGTGGTATATTGTATACTTGCACTTTCTAGCCCTACAGACTTAGAGCATAGTATACTAAGAACATAGATTTAGACTCTCACTTAAGATGGCTCAATAAACAGTGAGGTTCATTTCGCAAGGTGATGGGAACATATTGGTCATATTTTAGGAACATATAAGAAGTCCAAGTGCACCTGTTATCATTCAGAGACACTTGATTAATCCAAGCTTACAGATAATAAATAGGTGTATTGTTGTTCTCCTTAATAACAGGCTGCTAATCACATCAGTAAACAAATCCATCATTGCTAAGCCTGTTGAGTCAACCTCTGCTGAGCTCAGTGGCTTTACTGTGTGCCTTTGTTTGATCTCTGTCATGGATGAAGAGCTCCAAACACACAGATCACAGTCACTGGGGTAGAAAGAGTAAATGACAGAGTGCTCACCTCTGCTTATCACTGCCATCTCTTTCCACACCCATGGGTCTGAATGTGACATTATAAACAGATCTAGGATCTGCTGTGGATGCAAGGCTGGTTTCATCAGACTGACCTCAGTACTGACACAGTTTGCCTGAGATCAGCTGACAGGTCGATGCCCCACTGTTTTTGGAGGGGAAAATTAATATTTGTAACTTGACAATTTAATTTGTAACTTAAAAGAATTGGGTGTGTTCCATTTAGCCAAAAGCGCTCTGTGAAGTGCACTTCATAGTGTATTTGGCCATATTAAGTGGGACTCAGAGCGTATATATGAGCGTATATATGCACAGTCTGAAGGTCACTGCAGATGACATAGGGAACAAGTATATGTCTTTATTGCTTAAATGGAAATATACCTATCAGGCATTGTACACCAACTCAGTACTACACAAAAGTAACAAAACTCACTACACAGAGTTGAGGGTTCAATGCAGTAGGTGGTATATAATTGGTCAAGATGTAGGGCAGGACATTCCAAATGGACACACTTTGTCAAGTGTGACAAGTGAACAGTGTGACATGGGGACATGATGATGTCTGCCAATAATTGGTTCGTGTTCTATGAAAGGAATATTCTAGAAGCAAATCATGTAAACACCTCAATCACCTTTAATATCGTCTTATTCAGAATAAGGGCAATAATTAGACTACTGCTGTCCATGTGAACATAGTCACTGAATCAGATCACAGCTAATTTAATGTAGTACTACACTTAACTCCTGCCTTGTTCTATAAACCTGGTCCTTTGAATTCTGTCCATGGGCTGTAGCTGCCACAGGTGTGCTCTTTTTTTGACTTTTCTTTGTGGCTCTGAAAAGCTTAGCATGGACCTCAATAATCAACATTGAGTCATTAAAGTTCAGCCACAGTTATAACAATAAGCTTGTGCAGTAACATGGTTGAATATTGCAAAAAGACTGATCTGAATTCTGCATATATCATTTATTTGAATTTTGCTTGCTTGTTTTTAATTACACTAAAAGCCTGTAGAATTTAAAAGCTTATTGCACCTTGATACAATAGTGTTACTCACACACTAAAAAGAGAAACTGGAAACCCGTAAGGATACAATTGTAAATATACAACCTGTTAATACACAATGACTGTGTCTTACGATTTACCCTCAGAAATAATCGTCCCTCAAGATAAGCTTCAGTGCTTTACAAACACAGGGCAGTAAGAGATAAAATTATCACTTCATCTAAACCTACTACATGCTTATTAGACTCCATACCAACTAAACTCCTGAAAGAGATGTTACCTGTAGCTGAAGAACCTCTTCTCTATTATTAATCTATTATCTTTATTAACTCTTCTCTATGTCTAGGCTATTTTCCAAGACGCTCCATGCTGGAAGTTTTTAAGCCTCTCATAAAGAAAGCAGAACTAGATCCAAATGAATCACCAAACTACATTCCCATTTCAAATATCCCTTTTTAAACTTTTTAGAAATATAATTTATCTGTAAAAAGAAGCAATCATAGCACAGAAACTGTGGTTATCAAAATTACAAACAATTTATTTCTAAGTCTGCATCTCGCTACTGCTATGTATAGCAGTTTTGTATAGCAAGTAGCATGATTATGAAGATGATTTTTATTAGAACGGAGTAAGCACAGGCTGGCCAGATTTAATAATATTACTTTACCCAGCAACCCCTGACTAAGATCAGACTGGCAATTTTGTGACCATGAAATTCATGTATACCAGTCAGCACGAGACTCTGTACGACATAGGGCTCCCTAACATACAAATAACCAAGAGTATGAGAATGTACACATTGTCAAATTACTAAATTATGATGAGCATCACATTGGAGCCATTATTAATGTAAACTGGAGTCAGATTATAATGATCAACATAGCCAGTTAAAAGCACCAAGCAAAGATAGAAAATGTGAGATACCTTGTCCAAACTGGCAGAGTGTGTAAAGATATAAAGTACTGGATGACCAGCAATTTTCTTCTCTTAATGTCAAATAAAACAGATTCTACTTATTGGACCAAAAACCTGTAAATAGAAGCTTCTAGATACCATTTTCACAGTCAAAGACCTGGGTGTTACATTAGACAGCAATTTGTCTTTCAAAAATCATATCTGAAATGTCACAAAAACAGCCTTCTTCCACTGTAGACATTTCTAAGCTGCTATTATAGGTTCCATTTCTTGATTAAATCTGGTGCACAATGGCTTGTTGGTGTGCAGTAAAGAGAGAATGGTTTGAGAGCACTAAATTAGCCTCTTGTTTTCAAGTAACACACACCACCATATTCAAATTCTCTCTGCTCTTGGCCTAGTCAAAACCATCAAGAATCTATTCTAATTGAAATGCTTAATGGTGTGGCAAGCACACTGGAGTACATAGCTATTTTAAAAGGTCCAAAATCTAGTGTTATTGCACTGGATAAAAAAATAACAAACCCTTAACAAGTGACATCTGCAAACAATAATGCAGGATCTTTTTTCTGAATTTAAGGGGTACTTCACAACTGGCAAATGAGCTTTCAATAAAGCTCATTTTTTCTTGGCTGTCTTTGTAACAGAAAGGTTAAAAAAATGAAAATGGTGCCTGTGTCAGGGTTCTGTCTTGACACTGTTTTTTTTTCTGTGTCTATGCTTGTCTTATGTCATCACATGGCTTTGTTGTTGTTTGTCTGCCATGTGCTTCTCTAGCTCCTCCTCCTTGTTTCCTCTTTACCTCACCCTCTTGTTAGCCCTCATTGAGTTTTTGTTAGTTTAATTGCCCTCACCTGTTCCTCGTGTGCTTTCCTCTATATTTATAGTTCCTCTGGTGGTTGCCGGTTCGTAATCATTTTCACTGTAATCATTCGCACAGGCACAGACTGGTTCCCCTTGCCTGGTACCTGGTCTGCTTCAGAGTCCGCAGTCAAACAAGTATCTGAGCTTAGCTTGCTCGGTCCTCTCCATCAGCCTGGTCTTGCCGCTCTCTCTGCCTCTTTTCTTTTTTCTGTCTGTCTGAGGCTATTCCAGTGGTCTTCCCAAGTTGTTTCTGTTTATTGTTCCTGCTGTTGTCACACCTGAGCACCCCACTACCCTTGTGTATTAATCTGTGTTGTCAATAAAATTCTTGTAACTCATTCTGCAATTGGGTCCTCCTTCCAGAACCCCTGACTATAGAAAAACAAAAGTGTTGTCATCTTCCTTTTTGCCAAATAGGGCGAAAACTTTAACACTCATAATGCTTTGGGCATGTTGCTCTGTCGATTCGACTGTCTGTGAGTGGGGATAAACACTCACAGACATAAAATTGGTCGTTTTCGCAAAAGACATTCAGAAGACCTTTGCTGATAAATAAACATCAATTTCTCAGTCCAGGGGGGTATTCCATCAAGCTCGCTAACTTCGATAAGCGTTGCTAGTTTTAGCAAGAATTCGGTTCCATTACTCTCGCTAACAGGAATCCCAGCTGAGTTACCGGGGTAACATATGCTTCTGAACTAACCTGCTCCGTGGCAGGTTAACTGTCATGCTTAATCAAGCGGCATTACAAAGAATACGTACCTGTAGTAAACCAAGTCTCAAACAAACAGTTGCTCACACTTCCCGCTTGTTTTTTCGTGTTGTCCGAAAACAAAGTTGACAATGTCAGCAAAAATGAATTTACATCAAATTCTTGGTTAGTTTTGTCGAATTCCCAATGATTAAAATGTAAAAAAATTTATTGTTGTCATGATAATGTCTTGAAATATGAGAATTGTTTCACAGGAACGGCAAGGTGCTCTTGGCAGAGTGGTCATGCCCTTTGAGCATCATGCGGGTGTTCTGGGTTCAAATCTCAGTGGTGGCAAGGTTCTTTTATATCAATAAGGGAAACACTGTTGCAGCAATAATTCTTATATTTCACCAAATAGCCTATAGATTACATTTGTCTCACATTACATGTATGTGAAATGTCATGCCATTTAGCCTACAATTACTCATATCATCATAACTCTGTACAGAACTTTTAACATCAACTAGGCCTAACATTAACATTTGGCCATATGATTGGAATAACACCCATAACCACACTTTTTAGTA
>JAZGTK010011927.1:0-15250 GCA_036877625.1 Ambastaia sidthimunki
TTTTTTCATGCTATAGCTGATATGCAGGTGTTTTATAACTGATCAGAAATAGTTTGATAAATATCAGCACCTGACATGTCAGTATATTTCTACTTTCAGTTTTACTTATCAAACATGTTAGTGGCCTATAATTTAACAATAACCAGATTCACGTTTTCATAATGTCTGTATTGTTAGTGTTTCTGTAATACGTTTAATAGGTAAAACAGAATAAATAAGCTCTTACGGTCTGTTTAGGTATCCGGGTGTTGGTGGACGCTCGTGAGAAGCTGCACATTTCTTGGGGAGACCCTGAAAATCAGGTTCATGGAGAGACAGTGATGGCCTTTGACACCCGCTCATCCCTGATGGCCAAAGGGATGATGGAGACCAAAGTCTTCCTCAACTACCTGCCCTCCATCCGTGCCCTGTGGCAGGACAGTGGCATTCAGAATGCTTATGACAGACGGCGAGAGTTTCAGCTGGTAAATATAAAATGATCTTTTGCTCATTAGTTCTTGACATTATTAAACATGATTTAGTGTTTTTGAATCGCATTGGCCTGATAGTTTTGTTTGTTCCCAGCGACCTTTAAGCAGAGTGTTGGCTGTAGGTCCATTTGGTCATTTTTATAGGATTTGTGTGAGTGGGTTAGTGATCTGTAAGGAATGTTGATCTGTTGGTAAACGGTTTAGAAATCACGGCCAATAAACAGTTTCCACAACACAGCAGTTAAACCAGCAGAGAATCTGTTCTGTACTGTTCTGTAAGGTCTCCTTTTAATTTATACACAAGTTTAATTCAGTTTAGAATATAATTCCGAAACTACTTTTTATCTTATCAGGT
The DNA here is from genome assembly GCA_036877625.1 of Ambastaia sidthimunki. Classification (NCBI taxonomy): domain Eukaryota; kingdom Metazoa; phylum Chordata; class Actinopteri; order Cypriniformes; family Botiidae; genus Ambastaia; species Ambastaia sidthimunki. The sequence continues at coordinate 826 of JAZGTK010011927.1, forward strand.
TGATTATTTGCATCCAGTCTGCAATAAACTTTACTGGGGTCAGTTTGGTGTATGTTGTTGGTGTAATATGACTGCACATGAGCTTAGTTTGTATTTATGAAGATCCTTCATGTTCACAGGCTGACCAATCATGACCGTGTTCAGGATTTTGCTCAGTTTTCTGCCCAGTTGTAATTTGTGGCTTTTTTGTGCATTAAAAAATAATTTTCTCTGCATTTAAGCCAGTGTGGATAATCAAACGGTATTTTGTGTGTACATTGAATTTTGCTCCTAAGGCTGATTCACATACCCTATCAAACAAGCCTATGAAAATCACACTGGAGCCTCATTTTCATAATTGTGAGTTAGGCAAACTCGCTCACAAAGTGCTGGAGTGAAGTTGCTAATAACTATAATCATAGTAGCACCTGCATTGGTAATACAAGTGTGAGGTATTTTTAGTGATGTTTTTTTTCCCTTGTATAGAATAACAGATATAGGCAGATTCAAACCCGTCTTCCTTGCAGCACAGCTCAGACACTGAATATCTGATAATATTTGTGTTTTTTGTCTTTAGGGAGAATCTGTTAAATATTTCCTGGACAATGTGGATAAACTTGGAGAACCGGTAACAACATTTTTTTCAGTTATATTTTGATTGCAGGAATATATAAAAACTTATATTTATTAATTAATGTCATGGCAGTTAACTGAATTCTTCTGCATAATTCACTAAACAGTCAAAGTGCTGCATAGTCAACATTCATTGTAACACTGATGCAGAAACGTATTAGGTTGTGGTTTATTATAGCTGATTTGTTTTCTGTGTCATCTAAAGGACTACCTGCCCAGTCAGAAGGATATACTTCTAGCACGGAAGCCCACCAAAGGCATCCATGAGTATGACTTTGAGATCAAGAACGTTCCTTTCAAGATGGTGGATGTCGGAGGACAGCGGTCGGAGCGCAGGCGATGGTTCGAGTGCTTTGACTGTGTGACCTCCATCCTCTTCCTGGTGTCCTCCAGCGAGTACGATCAGGTGCTCATGGAAGACCGTCAGACCAACMGGCTCACGGAGTCGCTCAACATCTTCGAGACGATCGTCAACAACCGCGTCTTCGCCAACGTCTCCATCATTCTCTTTCTCAATAAGACAGACTTGCTGGAGGAAAAAGTTAAGACTGTGAACATCAAAGACTATTTCCCAGCGTTCGTGGGGGAACCCCACAATCTCAAGGATGTGCAGGAATTCCTGGTGGAGTGTTTCCGCGACAAGCGTCGGGAGCAACAGAAACCACTTTACCATCATTTCACCACTGCCATTAACACGGAAAACATCCGTCTCGTCTTCCGGGATGTCAAAGACACCATCTTACACGACAACCTTAAACAGCTTATGTTACAGTAAACGGCACCAGAAGGCCTTGAAGAACATTCCATTTGAATTAGGATTTATTTAATCCAAACAGTGGTTCTACACGTTGTGGTTAAAGAAACATGGATAAGATGACAAAGATGCAAACTGTAAAGTTATTGCATAATAACAATGTCATATATATGCCAAAAATTTGATATAAGCCACAAGACAAACTTTGTAAGCGTGTTGTAGCTATATCAGATATGATAAGGAACGGTCCTCATTTATTCCCCAAAATGCTGTAATTATGACGGTTTACTGTGTTTATAAATGCATATTTTGGATGAAACAGTAACATTCCTGTAACCCAATGGTTTGAAAACCCTGTTTTGATAAAGCTTTTCAAAAAGAAAGCAGGAAACTCAGGGCTTTAAATATTTCTTTCAGACAGCTCTTCTGCACCAGTGAGCATTTGTTTATGGGGTCGTTTAGTATCTGTTTAATTTTAGGAGAGAATAGTTTTGCTGTCTTTGTCTTCCCCACAAAATCCTTTTTTTGTTGCACTCAGATTATGACAGTAAAGTAGTACAATTAGGGTACTTTCATATAAAGTACTTATATTTGTTATGTCATTTACCATTCAAACCTTAAAAAGAGTCTATCTACATTTTTTTAAAATCTTGTTCTGGCAGGAGTTTTTTATCCAGCTTTTGAAATCTTTAACATATACTTTACATTTACCACTGAAACTGTTAAAAGTTGTCATTTTGTGCCTGAATGACCAGTTAACGTGTTTTATAAAGACCTTAAACCAATATTGGGTGGTTCTAACTATTTTTAAATAGAACTTGACTAGACAATAGTGGTCGGTTGGCTTTGCTCTGTTGGTTGAGGTGGACGGCTTTAGCTCAGGGTTTTATTAAATGACTGTTAAAGCAGTCCGTGTGTTTTTCTGATTATGACACAATGCAGTTTTTACAGGCCAAAGAATTCACCTTTGTTTGCCTTTCATGTGTGTACGGGACGTTCATTCAATGAGATCAAGCTGGTTTGAAAGAGGACGAATTGAAATGCGTTGATGGAAAGACTAAGTCTTAATAAAAGCACTGTGGTTGATTGTTGCAGGTAAATAGATGTTAGCTGATTCTGTATGTATGTTTTCTCAGTGAAATGCTTTTTGTATAGTATGTTTTCAATGGTGTTTTTGCTAATTGCCTTTGTGTAATTGTTCATTAAATTTAACAAGACCAGAGTGGCTTCATTTCTTCTGGTTTTCTGAACACGTGTCAAATAGCGTCATGTTTACGTCTGACAGTGGCGTCAGATGGACGGGAAGGTTTTGAGGTTGGACGAGGGAAATTTAGCTCGGTTATTTCCACTCGTGACTGCGTCTGTACGGCTGCAGTTCATGCGTCTGCTGCATTGCAGTGTGTTTATATGCAGTTACTCGCTTGAAATCTGTGGTTAAAAAGCGAAACAGCTGAGTTTCATCTTCAACCAGAAGCTTTTTGCACGTTTGAAAAGTGTCTTGTGAATATATTAACAGGTGCATTTATTTTATCAAGCAAGTTTCAGGTTCAGCAGAACTCATTCAGTCTGTATTTTATTATTCAGTGTTTATTTAGACACAGTATCTGTAATACAGAACCAAACATGGACATTTTGTAAATAAATACATCTATATTAATGAAATTTAGCCTTAAATTTGTATTGCCTGGTATTCTGTATTGATTGTTTTGTATTGATGTTAAACTCTGTGTCTCATTCGTTTATTTATATTTATTTAATTAAATATTCGATTAAATATTCACAATTTTAGGGCATAATTAAAATATTCACATATAGCAGAACAGTATTTTGTAGAATGTTAAAATGTGTTTTATTTTTAAATATGATTTAAAGACGATTATAACACTTAAATCTATTGTGCATTTAAACAGAAGACCACACTGTACGTGCAAAAACAGTCACATTTCATCTACACACAGCAAACAATCTGAATATCTAAAATTAAAGTTTTACTAAAAGAGGTCAATTCTACCTCATTTCAGACACAGATTTTCGGCTGTGGCTCAGTAAGACATTGCATGACATCTTGAGCTACATCAGTGTGTGGTGATCTGAACTCACAGTGATCTCTGTATAATAGAGATGCAAATGTATTTCACGACTGTTAACACAATCACAGCAATGACAGGAAATCACAAGTGACACTATTAGTATTAGTTAGTTGTTTACCTGGGTTTAGCATCCAGAGTTTACTGGTTAAAAGTTGCCCTGTTATGAGCTAAATATTATATACTGATGTGTCACTCGTGAAAATAACACTTTTTAAATACCTCATAATTTCTTATATTTTTGCAGTCTTTGGTCTTTGCTTTATCTATCAGTCACTGGCTATATTCACTAAAAACCACTAATATGTGGTTTCCTGACACAGATTATGTTCTTTTGCACCCAGGACTTCTCATCAACAAAGTCTCAGTGTTTAGTATCAACTAACATTGTGGTTTTAATTCAAATTCAAGCAGTAATTATCATATTTAAAGAGGTATGTGTTCAATATTGTTGTGTCATCACTCATATTGCAAGCCGTATCTTTCCGGCCCCCCATTTAAGATGCTTTTCATGAACTGGCCCCCATGACAAACTCATTGAATAGCCCTGTTGTAGAACCAGGCGCATAAAAACGGTTATTAAAGGGTTATTTTGCTAAATTTTTTTCCAGGGGGGCATGCCCCAGGACCCCCCTTTTGTTGCTATAGTTACCAACACAGCACCGCTGCTACAAAAATTTCTAGGGGAAACATTGGCTTAGTGTAACTAACAATTGCATGTTTAAGCAATTTTTATAAATCAATGCAATTACTCTGTGAGGTGTTACAATCTTAGTTCTCAACTCCGGTGGATTTGTTTATCTAAATTTGTGAAAATTTACCAATGTCTAAAATACATGTCTTTTGTCAAGACTGAGAGTTTATCACAATGTCAGCTTCTAGGAATTCCTCAGGCATGTCTTTGGACACCTGTTCCAGCGCAGGGCTCTTTGGTCCATTGTTTCTCCTCCTGCACAGACCTCCAGTCTTTGCTGGACGTACAAGTCCAAGGAAGACGGCACCCAGTCCCATTCCACCAGCACAGGAGAAGAATGCAGAGCTGTAATTGTGTGTAATATCCACAAGGGCACCTGAAATATTTATAAACAGAAATATAACTGTATGCAATATTGATTGTTTATGGAGTTTTGCATTCTACAAAAACATTTGAAGGAACTTACCTCCTAAAGGTGGACCAGCAAGCCCTGCAAAGCTTTGAATGCAGACGTAGACGCCCACAGCTAAGGGCATCCTCTCGATCCCTATGACATCATCTTCAGCCAGCATGGGGATGTGTGTGGATGCAATGTTGCCGAGCAAGAAGCCATAAAGCACACAACACACAGCCAGTCCCCAGAATTCACGTACCACAGTAAACAAGACCAGCGCCAGACACATCAGAGATACACATCCCAGCAGTACAAAGATCTTCCTGACACGCCCCCAGCTCAGGACCCAGCCAATGGAGAGACGTCCAAAGATCTCAGCGACAGCCATTGTTGACAACATATAGGCAGCTTTGTCTCTCTCAGTTCCCATACTGGCACTGAGCTCCACCACGTAAAGCTGTGGAGCAAAGAAGCCCAAAGTTGCAAAGAGACCAAAAGCTGAATAACACAAAAAACTGCCTTCCTTCAATACAGTCAAATCCAGGAGCTTATTTCTCTGTATCCTGATGTCCTGTGGTTTTTGAGGGTCCTGAAGTGGTTCCTCCTCACCCTGTTCTTCACCAGATTTGAGGTCTTCTTCCAGCTTCTCAAGCGACTGTACACCTGAATCTCCAGAGATAACGGAGCTCCGCAGCTGATCTTCAGGGAGAGAAGATGTAATCTTTGGGTCAATTATTATGGGCCGAAGAAAAGCTCCACAGAAAACGATGATACCCTGTAATGATCCAATCACCACCAAAGTGTATCTCCAGCCAATGCAGTTCTTAAGAGCCGTGAACGCTGCCAAAACAAAAGATGCGCGTGTGACTGCGTGTGCACTGAACATGAAAAGCGTTACGTTTATTTAAAGAATGAGGCTTGCGTACTCAGATGACATTCTACTGAAATTGAGCACGACTGCCCTCACCTGGAGCAAAAGCAAATATAGCAAAAGATTCTCCAGTGGAGGCCATGGCAGTGACCACAGAGCGACGCCTGCTGAAGTACTGAGACAGGATTGTGACAGTGGGCAGAAACGTCAAACAGTAACCCAGTCCTGCAGAGACAAACAAACATCTGAAGATCTTCTGGCTTTCTAACAATTCATTTCTGTTTTGTTGTGTGTGCAGGCTAAAGAGTTCCAGGCTTTAATCACCAGTTATTATCCCAACGGTGAGATACATCTGATTGATGGAGCTGGTGAACGCTGTTGAGATCGTGCCCAGGGAGATGAGGAGCCCTCCAAACATCACAACTAGCTGGAAGCCGAATCGATTACTCAGCACTGATGATAAAGGTGCTGGAAGGGCACAAAATCATGGACACAAATGTCAAGGTGAAATGAATGCATATAAACGTTTAGAAAGACATGCAGTAAAGTTCAGCCATGCAACTAGTAACAATCAATGCAGTAAACATTAAAGCTGAATCTGTTTTTTTTAAATGAACAAAAGACAGTTATTGAGCAAGTTCATGACAGATGACAGATGACAGATCAGTGTTCAACACAATCTCATTATCTTACCCTGATTCACAACTTTAAGTTTATAATAATTATAATCTGAGCCGTCTAGTCTGATTTCCCAGGGAATGTCAGTTTGGCTTCATTTGATTTCAACATACATAGTGAAAAATACATAAAGTAACCTGCAGTTTTATGTTTCAAACAGAGATGGCGACAGAGAGGTGAAAGTTACAGACTGGAAAATGTAAACTTAGAATGCTGCTGTAGAACAGCTACTCCTTAAATTCACACCTTACACACTTCTTACCTGTGAAAGTCATAACAAAGACACATATTGAAATGATCCACGATACTCGACTGTTGCTTTCATCAAATTCGATCATTAGATCATTAAGGAAAATTCCAAAACTTTTGATGACCCCGTAGGTAAACACCTCCACCAGAAAAAAAGCCCCAGCCACAATCCAGCCCCAGCCACCATCTGGCACCTCTGAATACACTTTAGGGCCGAGGCAGCCTTTCAGCCTGAAAGTCTGCTGTCCCATACTGAAAACAGTGACCTGTGGCAATAACAAATATAATTTAATTAACTTTTAATTGATGTATATGGCTTTGTTTTTCACATATTATCTTTGTTCATAGCACTAACTGGTGTTCTGTGAGGTTAGACGCATCAGTTTAATTTGACAGCTACAATACACGTGTAACACTAGCAGTTAGTTTATTTTGATAAAGGTTACATGATATTTTGTAAGATTGAACAGTCAGAACAGGAGACAGTTCTTACCTGTTCTCGTCTGTCTCTGTGTTGTGTTCTCTGTGCTGAACACAGAGACCATGTGCTGCTGGGTCCACCTTCACAAATACTTACAAATACTCAGTGCCTGTAGGGTGGGAGGTGGTTAAACATGTTAAGGATTGGTTAACAGTCAGTGTTGAATGAAAGGCCCCCCCAGCAGCCCCCCCACCCCTTTCCTCTCAGCTGGAATGTCAAAGAAACTTGCAGTTTGTTTTTTCTCATCTCTCTTCTCAGTGTACAGCGGTGGAAGGCTGTACTGAGTGTTTTGAAAGGACTGGTGTGTAAGGTGAACTTTATTACACAACAGGCAACAAGATCTGACCAATCCTGACAGTGAACAGATTTTCCTCTGAGAGATCCTGAGAGCGTTTTACTGTAAAAAACAGCAGCCTCAGCTTGTTTATGACTTTTAACATGCTGTAAGGTAGATTACTGTGTATCCTAAATGAAGCAAACTATTGTCACCTAATGGCAGAACATACTCATTTAATTAAGGTCACTTTGCTATCTTTATGAACCTTTTTAACAATTCTAAGTAGACAAAAAGTATGAAACAGAGTCTTATTTTGGATTAAATTAGTTTTAGTTTAAACTTTTCTTAAGGTGTTAAGTCCAGAGGGTATCTGCAAAAGATTTTAATTTTTAAACTAGTATATAATTTTTTAACTAATAATTTTTTATTTTAGATTTGAAGGTCAAAAGGTTTTTCTGTTATTATTCATATAGACGTGCCTGTGTTGTGCTGAAATTTGACTCCTGCTAGAATATTAGTTGCTAGACTCCCATTTTTGACCAAAATTGGTAAAATTAGTAGAAAAGTAAATAATGAAGGTTTGGGCTCAGGGACAGAACAGCTGTAGGGACTTTGTTCAGTCAATATAAAGTCTCTACCAGTCTGTAAACAAGAGATGAAAGTTGCAGTGTTGACCTTTGACACAGGCCAAGGAGAAGTTTTGATCATGCCCAGTTTCACTTCAGCACCATCTACTGGTGTTGAGATGGAACAAATGGCTAGTTTTGTTTAGAACTATGAATGCTTCCTCATAAAATCATGATGGTTTATTTCAATGAGTGAGAAATATAAGTTTGCAAACAACAGTAATTCAGTAATTCAGTAATTCCATGCAAGCCTATCTCATTTTAAGTTGTCTGAGATAACAGCTCCACTTATTGTTTAGCATGTAATTTATTGATGTTCTTTTCTGCAGGTGGTGGATCAGCTAAGAGAACCTCATGGGAAGAAGGTCACAGAGTTCCCACAGCGATCAGATGGCCCAAGAAGATCAATCCCAGCAGCAGGTTCTGGAAGTCCTGCTAAGGTTCTGGAAGAACGGGAAGGTTTTGTAACAGTTTCCTCTCACTCATCAGTGGTCTGGATTTCTTCCAACCATTCTCTCTGTCTGGTGTGAGTCCAGCATCAGATCAACATGATGACTGCACTGATATAACAAACATTATGCTCAGTGATTTTGATGCAGGTTTAAGCTCTGTTAACAGAATTCATCCACCATCCTCAAGTAGATCAAACATCTTTCCCATAATCCCTTATCATGAACTTAAATCATCATTAACATGGTGTGAAACATTTTGTGTTACTGTTTTGACTTTAAAGGACATTTGGTTAATTTCATTTGGTTAACAGGTTAGACGAGACGGCCTCTGAGCCCTGAGAGAGAAGTCAGGTCTGTCCTACAGGAAGTGGAAAGAGGATCTGCAATGGGACATTGCCACAGATACAGTATCGACAGGCCACTGCCGTTCCTGCTGCCAGTCATGCAACCCAGCCTGTCGATGTCACCGTCTGAAATGAGGTCAGTGGACCAGGCCTTGAACCCGCAGCTGTCTGTCACATTGATGTGTTGTATCACTGAAAAGTAGTTTCACACTGGAAAGAACACAGCTCAGATATTGAACGCGGTGTCCCAGAAAACTGCACTGGTTACCAAAATGTATTGATGGGTAACATTAACTCCTGTTTAACAGGAAAATGTTTTTTTAACGCTCATTATTAGCCAAACATTGTCTGTTATATGATAGTTTCAGACACCTATCATTGAAAAAGATACTATGATTATAAATCATTGTTTGGGTTTATATTAGACACAATGTTGCAAATGGCAGAAAAACTGCTTTCATGGTTTGATATGTCTCCATTTTGTAGTGCTGTTGCTAAAACTGTAAATGGATATAGAATAATCTAACTGTACAACTGGATCAAGGAAATTCAAGTTATTGTTTGTAGAGTTGATTTACTTTTAAGCAATTTTATTAACTTATTAAAACACAACTCATAGAATAACAACACATTCATTATTCACACTCTTAAGACTTCTGAGAATAAAACATGAGGCTAAATGTTTCTGAAATAAAATTCAGACACACAATGTATCCAAACAACCGTCTCATTCAGAGGCCTGTTTCTTTATTGGTTTCTTAGTAGTAAACACATCTATCCTTACATACAGTGATGAATATCAGCTCTCTCCCTCATATACTCTAGAATACAGACAGGTGTTGCCCTTAAAAATAAAGATCTATAACTGAGAAACATTATAAGTGGATGCAGTTGAGATAAGCTCTCTCTTTTTCACAATTAAAGGGTTCAGACGTTTAAATTGCTTGACTGGAGTAACTTAAAAACATACAATACAATATTAATCATGTGGGTGCTACAAATGTGCAATATTATATTTGTGCGTCACAACTTCCTGTAATCTCTTCTGATTAAAAATTAAAATAATGTCTGACATGAGAAAACATCACAACTTAAAACTTATAACATATATAAACAGAAATGTTCATAACATAAAGCAGATCTTCCTGATAACACACAAGCAAGTCCCTCATGAGTCAGTTTCTATTCCTGTATGAGTATTAGAAGCAGCCAATGTAACAAAATATCACGTCAGAAAATAAACAATATGAGCAACCAACACTCAGACCTAGTGCAACATTTAGCAAGATGTAAAATCTATTACCAACAGATAGATTGAATGATTTTTTGAAAGTGTACATACATTTTAAAAAGCATAAAATAACTGTATGGAAACTAGTGTTCTGTCCACAAATTAAGGATTAAGGCTGAAATAAAGAATATTAGGATCTTGCTGGAATCAGCTGACATCAGTTTATAAACCTCACTGGTTATGAGGACATTAACAATTTGATAATGTTAATAACCCAGCGGGCTTTAGTGAATGCGTGAGTAACATGTTTTAACCATTAGACAAAAGGGGAAGTGCTTAAGAAAGTAACAAGTCAAACAAAACTGGAATTAGAAAGCGTTGAAACACACACAGAACATGAGCACGTGTCCTTGGGTAACACTTGCTGTTATGATGGGAAATCAATTTTTAAACTATTTGTTGCATATGCAGTTTGTTGAGTGCAATATCTTCGCAAACGTTGCATTTACATCAAAGCTACAGCCTACAATCATTCAGTGTCTTCTGTAAACAGTCTGTGACTGAATACGTCAACAGTGGATCAATGCAATAAAAAGGTGAAGATGTCTTCCTGCCATTACGGGTGTTTGCAGCCAATATTCTGAGCTCACAGTGGAAGAATGAATGATGACTGAGAATAAGTTTAGGGCCTCTTGGCACACATCAGAGCTGTGACTGTATACACTGACCTCAATCTACAGCAGATTCAGTTAACAAGCCCTGCCAATGGGAATTAGTTAGTATCTGGTTGTTGGGCAGTGATTATGTCCTTTTGTTAACATTGATTTGAATCAACCTCTATGGCTTCATCAGAAGTATCTGCTTTGAGATTACTGTCTTCATTGGGTATCTCAGGGCTGATGTTCTGCTCATTCTCTGTCATTGGAGCAGTTTGTGTGCCCAGTGCTTCCTCACTTACTTCAAGGATCAAAATGGCACTGCTGGTGTGAACAGATTTTGCATTGATTTTGTTCACCTCATCAATGTGATCTTCACTGCATTGTGAACAGGAAAGACATGTTTCACTGATCTCTGAAGGGCTGGTTTCATCCACAATAGCAGTTTCTATCCTGAGGTCTTCATCACTGACTTCATTCTCCTGGATGGCATCCTCCTCGGTTATCTCTGCTTTACCTTGTTCTTGATCTTCAGTATCTAGGAGGTTCTTCTCAGAGGAACTGGCTCCATCATGCAGTGCAACAGGTTCATCTGTGATTTCTAGAAGATCCTTTTCTATGTGGTCACTCTGCTCATCATCATCTTCCTGGGCAGCACTGAGATCCAGAGTTACTTCATTATAATGGACCTGTGCAACTGGATCTTCTTCAGACACATCATTGTCAGGAAGGGTTTGTCTCACAGTGTGTTCCTGCTTTTCTCCTTCATTGGTACCATCAAAAACTGCTTTATCTAGACCGTATAGATCTTGCAGAGGCTTGACTTCAATGGCTCCATCTATCTGTGGGACAGGACCATCGCTTTTATCCTCTTGTAGATCTTTGACTTTCTCATTAGGCTTTTGTGTTTTTTCTGTACCATCAATGTCACCCTCTTGTTCAGTTGCTAAAGAACTCAAATAAGAAATATCTGGATGAACTTCAACCATAATAATGGAACTTTCTTCCTTCTGAACCATCTGTCCATGATCATTACCCTGCTTCAAGTCAGGTGGAGTCTGTTCTGTATCACTCAGTCTGGACTCTAGATCTGAAACATCTGCATGTTCATTTGGAGGCTCTGGTCCACTTGATGTTGTTGCTCCTCCACATTTTAAAGATGGTAAGTGAGGAGCAGGGCTGTGAGAAGAATGACATTTGGATAAATTATCTTTTGCTACATCAGAAAATGCATTATGTAACTGTAGCCATTATCACCTCTCCACGGATTCATATGGAACAGGGGCGGTCCATATCTCCTGGGCCCCGCCCTCCTCCTCCTGCACCCATCCACGATTGGAGGAAGCATAAGTCAGAATGGCCTCTGTCACAGTGTAAGGGGTGTGGCCTTGCACACAGTCCTCAATGTGCTTGACAGGAAGCTGAGTCTGTATGAAGAGATGGAGTTGGCTGTCGGACAGACACACTGTCATGTGCAGAACCCTACAGAAGAAGACAACAGCATTTAATGCTGGAAAATACAGTATACTGTAATTCAATTCACAATTTTCCTGAAATACATATAAATTCTCAAATTGTATCTTTTTTGTAAGAAGGTGATAAAGGTTAGGAACAAACAGCAGGAACTGACTTATCCAAGAAGCTCTGTAGACCTTTTCTCCTCCTTTCAATAAAGTCATCATTAATAAACGAAAAAAGGGATTTTTTGGGCAGGTCAGGAACAGGCCTGTGGGTAAAACACAAGTTAAACTGAAAGTATTTGCACATTATATAGGCATTTATGACACGTTTTCTAAAACAAAAGTTTGGGGTTGGAGTTGAAACTGTGAAAATGAAGATGACTTCAGCAGAAACAGAATATATGCACTTACACAAGACCAGCGTTCTTTTGAATTTTCTTCCTCAACCACACAAACTCGCTGTATCTCCGCCTCACACATGAGGTTTTCGCAGTGAATGCTTTGCTGTTTGTCTGTTGACACAGTAACCAGATCATGCCATCATACAACCAGACAAAACAACTGCTGAGCTACAGCATAACACTTTATCTACACACAAAACAAGACACACTATAAACCACTTTATGAGGCATGCGAAATTTCCTGAGCACTTCTGAGCAAAATATCTTGTAAGCCACAAATAATGAGGTCATTGAGTTCCAGTCTGTGATTATATCAACATAAACGCAATGACAATGATTATCAGTGAGTTGGGAGAAAAAATGTTTTTCACATTCAAATCGCCATAAAATCAAAAAGGTCTTCTAGAATTGATTATTAGAGTTAGACTAGAGGAAAATGTTCTCACATGAAGAAAGATTTTAAAGTCCACGTATGAGTTCCACGACCCGTCGTTCTGAACCCGGGGGTCCTGAACCCTCACAGCAATGAATTCCTGCAATAAACAAACATTTTAGGACCACAACTTACATTAAACATTTATTGCATTTCATACCTTCAAAAAGACAATCTGGAGGTCCATCCTGGATTGTTCTCCAGCAACATAAACAATAATTTAAACAGTTTTGGACTAAGCCTTAATATTTACATGCCCAACATTTTTGTGCTAATGAGTAGGAACAAAATTCAACCCTGATCATCAGACCGTGATCAGTAGGGAACTGATATTACTGGTCAAGTAATCACAAGGTTTTGAGTAAACCAACTGTGGTTAACTTAACTGAAGCTAAAAAACAGATGTGATGTATGTCCGGAAGTGTCTGCCGCACATCACACAACTAAACAAGAAAGAAACAGAAAACAGGAGAGAAAGAGAGAGATCTTACATCCTGCTCCTGACTTTTGATCATTCTGCTGGAGATAACACGGCACAGTGGACATCTGGAGAAACAGAGACAACAACACACAACCCTTATTGATGCCTTATGGATTTTGTGAGGTCTTTTCTGGCTTCGGTTCTCCTGATGGATCCATCCACCCTCCAAAACTCACTGATTTGTGTTTGTAGGGGAAAAGAGGAACCCGGGATCTTCTGACTCTGTAACTCCTGTCATCATCTGCCCCACCCCTTCATCTACAACAACACCACTCATGATTATATATATATATATATATATATAGACACACACACACATCTATATATGTATACACATACATACATACATATATAAACGTATTTATTCTAAGTCCATACAGACTTGTTGTCTGTCTGCCTTTTATTTTAAACCAATAAGACAATTCAAGACAGTTTTTTATCGACTCAAAATCATGCTGACAGTGTAAAACACTCACTGTACGATTTTATGTCCAGCTTGTGTTTCTGTCAACACAAGATGATAAAAACACAAAGATGAAGAAAACAGCGAGTCTGAGGCTTCGTGCGATCCGCTGTCGAGATGTTTTCAATGAAATACAAACAGATCCGGATGATTAAAACATGTCCAAGTGTTTCGTGAATAAATGAACAGTATCAGTTCCTTCTTTGTCGACTGTGTATTTTCGACAGATGGGATGAAATCCTGCCATCTAGTTTACTGGTGGTGTGAGACTTTCATTGCATCTCCAACTTCACTGAAAATACGCTTGAGAAAAACAACAGACCTATGAAATGATGTAAATAATATGATTAAAAAAACAGGACAAATATAAAATACATGCAAGAGTTACTAAATGTGAAAATAACTATATAGGATTTGTTTGGGACTGTTATATTCATAGTGCACTTAAGCAAGTGCTGTTGTGTCACTTATAAATATCGCTTATGGACCATTAAAGCTGCAGTTAGTTTAGTTGTTTAGTTAAAATTAAACAACAAGCAGTTTTTAAATAAGTACATGACAGATCGGTGTTTAACACAATCTCCTTCTCTTACCTTTATTCACGACTGTAAGATTATAATAATGATTTATAATTTAAACGGTCAGGTCTGATTTCACAGGAAATATCATTTTTAATGATTTTTATACTTTTTAATACTTTAGTAACATGGAACATTCATTGTGATGTGTATATCTGTTATGATTGTACGTTTAACATCAACTTGTGTTAAACACATTAAAA
>JAZGTK010011928.1:0-15250 GCA_036877625.1 Ambastaia sidthimunki
TCATCATCATCATCACACCGAACCTGCTGTCCGCGAGACGCAGAGATGGATCGAGGTGAGTGACGTCACGGCACTGCGTTATTCCAGGACGCAAATGTTTGCGGATACAAAAGCTTTGCGACATTTAATAATAAATGCAGATTGTCTGTTTTAGTGTCTGCAATGTAGACGGGGAGGATTTGTTTAAATTGCATGTGCAATGTTCGTCGACCCTGGTGGGATTTATGTGACCACCTGTTGAAATAAAACAGATCTTTCATCTGTTTCTAATCCAGTTCTAATGACATCAAGCCAGAATCCTCGATTCGTCTGCATGAACAGATTTTATTTTTATAGTTCATGTATTGCAGTTTTTACAACATGTGTTGGTATATTAAGTATGTGTGATGCAGGTCTGCTCTTTATCTTTTATTTGGACATGTTAATGGATATAGAGATGAAGCAGGGCCCTTACATATATATTAATAATGCATATAGTGGGATTCAGTTTTAATTATGACTGAAATTTCATTAACATTCCTGTTTGATGTGTATATAGATTTATTTTCTAGTGTATTTGAGAGGTCTATGAAGGAGTGGAATGCACATTATATGAGTGGTATTTATATGCCCTCAGTTTGAGAATGCATCTCTCATTTCTTCACAAGGCTGCCTTGTTTTATGAATGGAGGATTCTGGAATATGTGAACATCATGTTTTGGAGCTAGCTGGGTACTGTGATCATTTGAGTTTTGATTGGATTATCTTTAATTTATTATAGTAGCAAGATTCCATTAGAGGGAAAAGTTTCAGGACATAAAAATATGTTCTAAAATTTCATACATTCCTGCCTGCATTTTTTGCATTTACTGCATATTCCATTAGCGCTGGAAATATACAGTGTGGGCATTTGTAATGCAATGCAAAAATTAAATGATTATAGTCAATCTAAAATGGTTTATTGTCACCATTTGAGACATTTATGTCTCAGTAGTGTTGACAGTTGACTTGCAGTGGCCGTATCAGTACCAGATTCCCAAAATCACTGCTTATTGAAAAACACACACCTCAGCTAGCGGCTTTATTATGAGCTCAATGTAACAAAGCTCATAGCTTTTGTGTCTATTGTGTTGCATTACTGTGATCTTTGTATGAAAGTGTTTTCACAGTGCAGTAATAGGGTGCGTGTCTCAGAAATCAAATTTATTTTTCATTTTGCACCTCTGTCCACATAACAAATGTAAACATGATCTACGTGATGTGACATGTGATGTGTCTGTAGAGGTTTATGATGACAGTTGCATGAATAAATAATGATAATGTGCTTAAGTGAACAAACTGATTATTGCTATTACATTTATAACCCGGAGTGGTTGCCAAGACGTTGCTATGTGGTTGCTAAGATGCTTTGAATAGTTGTTTTCACTTTGTTGGCCAGTCGCTAGGGTGTTCTATGTGGTTGCAAGGGTGTTGCTAAGTGGTTACTAGGCTGTACTAGCTCAGGTGAAGAGGGCCCAAAACAATATTACTGTATATTCTGATTGGCAGATATGGCTTGGGTCTCAACTTCAGTGTAAAACTATAGTTAGAACATAGATTTAACATCTACATTTATTCATAGTCTTGGGATTAGAGTTGAGAAGGTCACACTTCGTGCTATTTTGGATGTGCTTGTTTGTGCACCGGCGTTGAGGCACAGCTTTACTGCACAGTGCCTCAGATGTTGTTAAATATGGTCTGATGGGTGAGTTAAAAGTATTGCAAAGCATCTATTAATGTAGTTTACACGCATATGGACAACAAGAGTGATCCACACTGCAGCTGCGTGTCACTGAATTACACGTAGAGGTTGACATAAAGCCTGAGGATGTTGACGGACACATGAGGAATAAAAAACAGACATCATGAATCAAAATCTAATGTTGTTTATGAATAAACAAATGTGGGGAAATAGATTGTCAAACGTTTAGACGGTCCAGTCATCCGCTAGTGTCAGAATTATCTTTACAATCATTGGTTAAATTTAACTGGAGAAACAGAGAGTTGCGTGTGTGTTCGTGTGGGCTGTTTTCCAGCATTAAAGAGTCTGATCACAGCATCACGTGTGGTGTGTGTCTTCACTGATGTGATGTCACTCAGAAGGGGGCGTGGCTATGATGGAACCGATGGAGACATTCCCCGGAGCTGTTTTGGAAAATGAGGAATGTTTGTTCAGTATTTATTGAGTATCTGTTTTGCATAACTTGATTCGAGCTGGTTTAATTGTGTAACTTCTACAGTAGGTAACACCAGGTGTTCTCTCAGACAGTGTGGAGATGGTGGTGTTCATGATTTCGTGCATGATGTCACCGGTCTTCCTCTGCTGTGGATTTGTGGAGAATTTGACTGTGAAATGAGATGAACACAGAGAGACAGAGCAGAGCTCATATCCACTGCTGCCTGTATTTATCACTCCATCTCAGTAGTCACTCAGGAACGAGTGTTTATGTAAAGCTGGGATGAAGTGCTCTGTAGATTGCTATACCTGTTTGACTTTTAGCATTAGCAATGTTTTAGCATGTTAATGGACATGACAAGTCAATGTATTTGGTCCTGGCTGACAGGCTGAGGCTCCGTTTACACATGATCAGCTGATAAAATATAAAGTTTCATGACTTAACTTATTTATCTAATTATTTTATCGCGTTTACTCACATAACTTCTAGATGTGTTATTTTGAAATTTGAAATATTTTGAAATATTCTGAAAAGGTCTATGGTGATCGCTCTCATGGAACAATGGCCGCCACTCATATGAATGGAGTCTTTCACACAGTACAACACACACACAATTACAAATCAATCTCTCATGACACAGATGTGTTTTGTCTAGACAGACAGACAGTAGCATACATGTAGTTTCATACTTTTACACCCATTAAAAGAGATCATTCATTTCTCTAGACACACACACACACGCTCTTCATGCCCCCCCACCACCCCACCACATTCCTAAGATTTTGAATTCAGTCTGTCTCATAAAACACACACACAGCTGGAAAATGACCCAGTCAGACATCAGTTGATCAGAATCTGTCCGATCATCACAGCTTCACCCCACTGAGACGCAGAATCACAGCTGCTGTGAGCTCTTAATGTTATAATCACACTATTTAATGTTATAATCACACTAACAGATGTCATTCGTGTAGTGTACTTCACTTTAATGGCTTTAATGTTTAGATACAGTCATGCGGTTTTTGTCAACACAGTAGTGTCTTAGTCACAGAACACCTGTCATTACCCACAATGCCTCATTGCAATGTAGGACAGACCACACCCCCATCTGCCATTTCCCCAGAGTCTTGCTCCAATCTGTAATGGATCTGATATTCTGAGAAGTTTTAAACAGAGTTACAGTGAGTGTTTGAGAGTAAATCTACATTACCATAGTCAGTAACACAAATACACACTAACAGTTCTGAGATCAGCTTTAGAACAATGGTTATGTAAAAATGATTAGCCTTTCACTGTAATGGGCACGTGTAAAGCTAGTTGTACTTCGATGGGTGCTGTGATGTAGTGCTTTTGGCTCAAGGCTGGTAACTAGAAGGTTCCAGGATCGATTCAGCATGGGGCCCTTGAGCAAAGAGTTTAAACCCCAGCCTGTTCTGTGGGGATTGTCCCTGTAATAAAATCATACATTCTGAAGTGTCTATAAATATGAAGAAACAGATTCCACCAGCCCTGGTTAATGGAAACATTAGGGAAATGTTCTTAAAACCTAAAACTGTTAGCGGGGGGCTGTCTGGCCTACTGTACATTTACATGGAGATGTCGACTAATCAGATTCAGTCTAGTGGGGCGTTCCCATCATTCCTCGGCTCACCTAATACTCCGTCCCGGCATCTGTGTAGCAGCTGTACTATATGAATTCTGGGAAATGATTGACAGGTATGTGGTTTCTGCCACAAGGCAGATGTGCTGTGAATACTTTCATGGGATATTTTGGTGCGGCATGAAAACATTAAAGGCAAGAATCTATTCCAGAAGCGTTTTTGTTGATTGAAGGTCTCTTCACATGCTGATAGTAAGTGGTGTGAATATATGTTTGTATACATTTGCATAGCTCCTCACACTATTGGAGGGGGTGTGGTTTTGGAGGGAGGGCGGGATCTTATGCTTTTAAAGCTAGCTTGCTATTATTGCTAGCCTTTCTGAAATGGCCAACCCTACCTTTAACTTCTTTATATCAAGTTTTAGGTTCAGGTATAAGTTAACCATTTTAAACCAACCATGTTTACTTCATGTGTACATTCATATTCTATTAAAACCTGATACTTCTGTTTGTAAAACACTCTGTTTGGAATGAATGAACAGAGTTTATGTGAAGCTGGTTTCTGCTGTTATGAAACTGTGTGCAGGTCTGTCAGATTTCATGAGTCTTGTTGTTCAGTTCACTGACAGTCTCTGCATCTGAATGAGAGATGATCAGTCTGATGAGATTCCTCAGAGATTAAATATGATTATTATTATAAATATGATTATTGTGATTATTGTTATAAATATGATTATTGTGGTTTGATGATTATTGATTAATGATTTGATGATTATGATTATTATTATAAATTTGTCAATAGTTTATAGTTAAGTAACTCACCCCCCCAAACACACACACACACACACACACACACACATCAGATGAGAGTCCAGGGTTCGTAACCTTCAGCTAAATCAGCTCAAGTCTTGTAGATTTGACCAGCATGTGTGTGTGTGTGTGTGCGTGTGTGTGTGTTTATTAGGGACCACATATAATACACTACAGATTCACACATTTAGGGTTTAATCTCTGTGTTGTTTGTGGTCGTCACACATTTTGGCTTTTGAAAACAGCATTTATCTATTCACACTGACTGAAGTTGATCTGGCTTCATGAATCTCTCATTCTTGTTGTTTTGGTCTCACTCTTTTTTATCTTGTTGTATAAGTGATCCTTCATTCTCATAATGCTGTGAAGCAGGCCGAGGAAATCAGCTGTTTGTTCTGGAATAACAATAGCCTGTAAAAATGAGGTCATTAGTGGAAGTGACCTAATCTTCTCTAAATTTAGAAAGACGTGTTTGAGCACAAAGCCATCACAAACAGCATGTTCTGAACATCCAGTGACTGGCCAGTAATCTCTTCACAAAGGGTTAATTTAAACGAAAGTGATCATTGAGGAATTCACTGAATTTCCCCACAATTCAGTTCTGTACAGCTCTGTGGGCTACATGGCCTTCTGCTTTATACAGTAATTTGTAAAATCTGATTATGTTTTGGATTCCCAAACTTCTGGTTTTGTGTCTGCTACACTTTGCGTCTAGCATACGTCTAATTTTAGAAAGATTTCAGTTACCTCATTTTTGAGTCAGCATAGCATTTTTTAATGTATTCTAATATCTGTAAGTAAAGTCAGCCAATCAGATTGAAGCTTGTGAGATTGGCAAGTGAGAGTGTAGGCAGTTTTGTGTCTGCTTCTTTTACCAAACTGAGTTTAATTAAATTCAGAGTAAGACTTACCCAGTTAACACATTTAGGTTATAAGAAGGTTTCCCTAATTAAAAAGTTTGTTTTGAAAATTTTAGGAACGTTCAAAATGTTTTTAGACATTGTATTAATGCTGTTGCTTGAATATAAGAATATTATTCAAACATTTTGTTGTGTAACATTTTTAAAATGTTGTTTTAACAATTTAAAATTTTCTACATTCTTAGAACATTGGCCAAAGTTGTAAGAATGTTCTCTGTTAGCTGGATTTGTTTTTCTGGAGTTGCAGCTTCCGGAAAGTTGCACAACGGCAGGATTTCTGCACATTGATCCTGGGAAGCTAGAGTTCAGGGTCTCTGCAGCAGAAAGAGATGGAGGCTGTCTGGGCTCAGAGAGGAGAGAGAGAGTTAATGACCCACTCATGGACTGAAGCTCTGAGGCAAAGCTTGGGAAAATGGCACAGAGACAAAACTTTGTAAGAGAGCAGACAGAGTCTGAAACACAAGACACAAGAGAACCGGCACAGGAAACACACTCTTACTCAACATGAAAGAGTGCAAACAGAAACTGTGTTGAAGAGTAAATGTTATCGACTGAATAATTAATATTAGTTGATTGAAGAATAACTGAAATTGATATTGAAGAAAAATTAGATATGCGATAACTTGCTAAATAATGTGGTATGCGAAATAATAATACTTTTTATTTTATTCAACCTGATTGTACAAATGTAATGTATATAAAAACTGAAGATTATATAACCAACATACATTTTTCACATTCTTTATGAGAAAATAAAGCATCACTACAGTTTCTAAGCTTCTCTGCATTGACTAAAATCATCTATACATAACTTTTTGAAGTATTAAAATAATTCAGTTATTGTAAATTATTGCAATATGCACATTTGCAATATTATAATAATTTGGATGTATAGTGTACAGCACTACTTCCAGTTTTGTGTAGTCATCTGTAGAAAAATCAAATGTTATTATGTGAGTAATAAAAGTGGGACACATCACATCAAACAGAATTTTCATTGCTGGTTTAAAATGAATGTTTAGTTTGTTCCTCAGATCATTAATCTGAGCTGCAGAAATGGGTCATTCAGAAAGTTTCACGGTTATGGTGTCAGAACTAACAGCACATTAAACTCCCTGATTCGACCTAAATATCAATGACTGTTCAGTGTTCAGTAACCTGAGATGTTGTGAGACATTCAGAGTTTATTTTTAGTCCACGAATCTTTAGCTTAACAATGTAAGTGGACCTCAGGGAAAAAATACATTTAGAAAGTGTCCTGATTATTAAACCAGACCTCCGATTGCTGAAGATTAAAGGGGTTTTAATGTCTAATTGAGTTTTATTAAAGGCAGGGACCATAAAATGATCATCCAATCACTGCATTCGGTCCGAATGCAACCATAGGATCTCCTACTTGCCTGTCAATGTATTTGCACACCTCCTCACACCCACACAGACAGTCTTTTGTCATCAGCGTGTTATTCTGTTGGAGGAGTTGTGGCTTTGAAGGGAGGGCAGGATCTTATGCGTCTAAAGTTAGCTTGCTATTGCTAGCCTTTAAATTATGTTTGTATCAGATTAGCTGCTATTAAACAACTTCAAATTTAAAGTGTTTAACCACCTTATCTTCAAATGTTTGGATATGAATCCAGGAACTGGAGGTGCTATAGCGACAGATAATCAGTCACATGACCACTGACATCTTTTTATACACATGACCTGTTTTGTTATTCAGCTGTAACGTGATTGGACAGTCTGACATATATTCGGTGCTGTTAACTGGTGTGCATATACAGTGGATCACATTGGCCCTCACACACACTGGATCACAGGCAGAGATAATTATCAATAGTTCTGACCCATTTACAGACCCAAACTGTGTTTGAAACGGCACGAGGCTTTCATAGGAGGTCCTGAGTGTATCCACACGCTCAGACATTCTCTGTACTGAAGTGAATTCATGTTAAAAGACCTGAATTCAAGAAACTTGTGGATTTTAAACAGAACATCATATTAACTCTGCAAAAGAGACTGAATAACAGACTGTTGGGTTAATGGCACAAAAAATTCATTCAGACGTGACTTAACGCAGTGTGTTTTCATAAGAGTAGTGTGTGTGTGTGCTTGTTTTTCTTCCATTGTGGGGACCAAAAATCACACACACCCACATTGTGAGGACCAGCCAGCAGTCCCCACGAGGGAAATTGTTTATGAAACATACTAAATGCTTCTTTTATAAAAGTAAAAATTCAAAAAGGTTTCTGTGATAGTAGGGTGATGTATAACAGTTTGTATAAAAGTCATTATGTTGTGGGAAAGTTCCCACAAAGCATAGAAACCTAATGTGTGTGTGTGTGTGTCTGGTCTGCTGGCCTATGGGTACATCTGATTAGACTTGAAATTTCCTGCTGTGAGCTCTTAAAGTTTGAGTTACACAAAATACACAAAACTCGTTGCACAATGTTTGCACAACACACAGTTTCACTCGTCCTGAAGACTGACTGCAGCCCTGAGGGCCCGTCACTGTCACACACACTGACTGTAGTGGGACAGAGAGTAAGTGAAGCTGTTCTTCATTCAGTGTGTGAGGCAGCTGAGCAGCAGACTCATGCAGGGGATTGTGGGATTGATGGTCAACCTTATGCAAAAGTTGAAGAGAAAACACAACTGTGTATAAACTCTGTTGATAAGTACAAACTATTTAATAAATCTTGGCAATAACTTGGCAAGCAAAGTTAAATATATGTGTGGTTTATAAGGGAAGGCCTCTGCTATTTGAGACACTATTAAGTGGACGACTTCTGTGGCAGTGGACAGATACCGTTGCATTTAAAAAGGCTGGAAATGAGTGTGACCTTTAATGAACACACACGATGGACTGAGTGAACAAACAACACAGGAGCCGTTTCCCCTGCAGCCTCCTTCATCACAGAGAGCTCAGTGTGTGATCCCTCTCTCTCTCTCTCTCTCTCTCTCTCATAACTCACTTCATACAATAAGACAGCTGTTCAATGGTCATATCTGTGATGACAGTGCAGTACATACAGGTTTATGTATTTATTACTCCAGCATATTTGATCTTTGATACAGACCGAATATATTTCTCATGTTCATTTATAAGCTGATTTAAATTTTAGCTCATTTCTCTAAAGTTCAATAAATCAACATAAAGGTAAAAGAAATTTTTCTTGGTAACCAGACAACAATGACACTCATTGACTTCCATTTTGGGCACAAAAATGTCTCAATAAAATGTCTTTTTGTGTTCCACAGAGGAACAAAAGTCATACAGGTTTGAAAAGACACACACACACACCTGGAGCAGTGGGCGACTCCGGAATCGGTGTTGTGTTATATAAAGATGTGCGTGTTCACAGAATGATGATACATGGAGCGCTGGCAGGTTGTATGTGTGTGTATCTCTGAATGATGACATGCATGAGAAGACAGTGCACATTGTGTCCGTGTGTACATACCGGTGCCGCTGTCAATATAAGAGTGTTTGTTTGGTTATGGACTCGTGGTTGATGACAGAACTGTCATTGGTTTGAGTAAATGTGTAATTCTGTTTTTTCAGCGTCTCAGTTTCATTGCTGTTGTCTTCTGCAGGTTTTTCTGCAGTTATCTGCATGTGTTGGCGTGTGCAGATGTTGGTGGGCGTCCAGTGATGTTTAGTTATCTCTCTGTTAAATGCCGTTCTGTTGTTAGCTCGGCATAGAGTCTGTGCTGGAGGTGCCGTTTGTTTTGCAAGAAGATTAAATGTTTTAAAATGATGTTTGTTAATGCTTTCTTAACTGCAGCATGTAGCTTATAGAATATAATTAATGTGTAATATTACAGCTCACAGGCCAAAAATTACTCATATAGTGGCTGTTATGTTATTGCTTTGCAAAATACATGTTATGTATGTTATTTTTCAATGAGTTTAGTTGATAAAATCTAGTGTTAACTAGGCAAAATGTGACAATGTTGGTTTTGAAAGAAAGAAAGAAAGAAAGTATTTATGTTTTATTAGTATGTGCATTCCCAGGATCAAACCCAAAACTTGTTGTTGCAGGCTCCATACTTCATTGAGCCACAGGAGCATTTTAAGAGCTCAGTTTTGAACGTTCACCTTAAGGAACTTTGAGGAACAAAAACCAGCTATTGTTCTCGACATACATCACAGGAATGGCTTGCGGTGTTTGTATGGAGTAATAATTCTGCTCTCTGGGCAAGTGAAGGGCAGATTCCAGAGGGGAATGTGTTGGTAATAGCTCATCATTATCTGTCATTACTTGTCAGAGACGGTAACAGAGTTCCATTGTTCAGTCTTGCCAGAGTTTGTTTGTTTAAACTCTGTAGCTTCTCCTCTTTCTCCGTCAATCATAGTATCCCGAAACATCCCAGCTAACAGTTTTACAGCTTCCTGTCAGGAGAAAAGTATATAGGGCTTTAGGAGAAGAGATTGTTATAGGCGATGTGAACACAGAAACTTAGAGTCTTTTCATTGGCTGGTAATGCTGGGTGTGGTTCTGCGCTTCAGTGTTACTCTAAAAACAGAAAGTGGGGCGGAAATTCTCCTGGCACCTTCAGTCCAATCCCACAATCCCCTGGGGCGGCGCTGAACGTCCTCTGGCCTCTTTTTATTCATGCTCACTCTCTCATCATCTATTATTCATTTCAGCTCTCAGAGAGGGCCCTCACAAACTACACAAAGCTCAGTCAGGAGGGAAAGATATATCGTGCAAAGATTTACAGTGTTTTTTGCACCTGTTAATATGACTGTTAAACCCTCTGCACACATTAATAATATCTATAACAACTTCCTCACAGCACGTTTGATGCTTCACAGTATTTTTGTTTGACTTGAGTGTTTGTAGGATGAGTTTTTAAGCAGCTCATCTGTAATACGTGTATGTTGTATGTTAAAGGTGCAATCTGTAATAGTTTTTTGTAAAAATGTGTTACTTAAAATGTGCAAGTACATAAATCAGTGTTTATTTTTGTTTAGATGATAGTAAATGATCTAAATGATTTTGTTTAAGAATTCAGTTTCTGTGTGTCAGTAAAACTGCCTGTCGTGTGCTCAGAGGGTCTGTCTGTTAAGTTCAGACCACTTGTTTGTAAAATACACACATAGAGAAAATGTATTATATGTATTTTAATATATAAAGGGATTTATAATAGGCTACTATTGTTTAATGATAGATCAGTTTCAGTGTATCAGTATTCAAATGTTTGTATCATAACATTACATTTACAGTAACTACAGTAGCTCTCAGGGTTTCGTGTTGGCCGTCTGCCACCGCGGGTGTCTGTCACAGGAGAGAATGGAGCAAGACTTCAGTTCTTTCAGCTGCAAGTCTCTCACTGTGAGATGGATGCGTTCTCTAACCTTTGGCTGAACCGAGAGGATCCTGGTGCTTCTCAGACAGAAGAAAGAAAGAGAGGATTCTTTCCTCACCGTACGCTAACCCAACTATCTGACAGAATGAAGGGTCTCCTTTCCCAGCATGCACTGCTTTCAACAAACCATGACAGTAACATGCACAAGTCTTTTATCAGTGTCTGGAAAACACAGTCAAAATCAAATGGTTTTCATTTAAATTTTTTATGTTTTAAGCTGTTTTATTCTAGCAGAGTTTTGTGTGGCATCAGTAACGGTTTGTTGTTATAAAACCGAATGTTTCACATTTCAAGGTTGTTTGGAGATTCACCGTTCAAACATCTCCACAATTCACATCATCATCACACAAACAAAGCAGCCCAGCGCTCCGTTGTGTCATGAGAAAATCTTGCTGGTGTTATTCATCGTAACTTCAGTGAGTTCAGTGAGAGCCCCCCACCCCCCACCCCGCGGAGCACAACAAAGCCGGGGAAGTGGTAAACCCCGGACACGGATGCGCGAGAATGGACTGGGTTATGTCATCAAACCGTCCGCTGGGAGCACAGTTGCAGAAAAAAGGAAACATCTTTTGATTGTTTAGGAAACAATGCGAACACTCCGGGACGCATTCCACACGCAGCGGTGAAAAAACACGTTCCAGCAGCTAATTGGGTGGCCTGGGACGACCCGCCGCGCTTGTTTTGATGGCGTTTGCCAGAAGCTGCTGTCTGTGTTGATGTGCTGTGAATGCTCTCGCCGCTGGAATGTTGAGATGAACCTGCGACCCTGTGATCTACACAACAAACAGCCAGTTAGCTTAAATCTGACCGTGTTTCATAAACCCAAAGCAAAGCACTTCTGTTATAAATACCCAGCTAACAGGGAATGTTCTCAGAACGTTGGCTAATGTCCTCCAGAAGTTCTCTGCAAGTTATCAAAAACGTTCATGTACTACATTAGAAGAACGTATAAAATATATACATATAAAAAAACACTTCAGAAAACAAGACAGTTATGAAAAATATAGAATGCGTTATATTTGCAATTTTTGTTTTTCTGATGTAAATAGCGACACTAAGACTGAGATTGTAATATAGACTGAAATAAACTAGCTGCTATATTATGTAATAGTTACAGCACTGTAAAACTGAATCTATAACCTGCTTAGGAAGACACACAGAAGTAAATACCACATGTCAGGAGTCATTAGTGTCAGTTCTCACCTAAGACTGAGATTTAGTCCAGATAAAAGCTTCTTACACCAAAGCCTGTTAGTGGTGCTTTACTTTAAGAAAGAGGGATTCAGTCTCCCTCTCTCTCTCTATCTCTCTTTCATTCTTTCTCTCTCTCTCTCTCTGGATAAGCAGTGGACTGCTGTGTTTTTGATGTCTCATCTTCTCTGTTGTAATGCCAGAGACGACACACTCTTCAAACACTCATGAGAGAGAACACACAGGAGCACACGGGTGCTGTTGAACGTTGTCTGATCAGAATGATATTGAATGAGTTGAAATGTTGTTGGGCTCAGATGTTTCACATGAGGAATGTGTTTGTGTTACAGGCGGTGACTGGCAGAAGTTTTGGTGACCGAGATTTCAGGGGTGGACTGGACAACGGCATTCTTCTGTGCGAGTAAGTACACTCTTAATCCACACACACACACACTCACTTACACACACACAGAGACCTACACACTCACTCACCTACACACACACACACACTCATCTACACATGCACACACACACACTCACACACTCACCTACACATGCACACACACACACACTCACCTACACACACACACACACACTCATCTACACATGCACACACACAGAGACCTACACACTCACTCACCTACACGCACACGCACACACACTCACATACTCACCTACACATGCACACACACACACACACACACATTCACTATATTAAAGAGCTGTTTCTCTCTCTCTCTCTTTCTCTCTCTCTCTCTCTCTCTTTCTCTCTCTCTCTCTCTCTCTCTCTCTGTTTCACAGACTTCTAAACTCCATCAAACCGGGTCTTGTAAAGAAGATAAACAGGCTGCCCACTCCTGTAGCTGCTCTGGTAAAGACTTTCTACCAAAGATTATAAAAATTAACAAGATGACACAGAGACTTCCTAAAGAGACTTTGTTTCTACTCTTCAGATCAGTATTAGTACTGATTTTATTTTCATTAATATTAGCAGTCAAGCTTTGAAATATTCCTCGATGCACAGCTTTGATGTGTTGTAACTAAACCTGGTTTACACATTTATCAGCTCTCTGTTCCCCTGCGCACAGCAGATGGACGTTTCAACTCGCACCCGTTCTTCATTCCAGAAATCACAAAAAGGCAACCAAATGTTTCTCTGATTCTGATACACGACCTGCGTCAAAGCAAGAAGAGATTTTCACCAGCACATTGTGTGAGGATTGTGTTATTTGTGCAGCCAAATATACAAATAACTTCAATTGAATTGTATAATTAAATGTTTGTTATTACTGTCACAGAAGAATTTTAACGTTATTCGGGGAACGGGAGGGAGGTTGTGTCCCATCTGGCTTAGGTCACTAAAATTTCTACACCTCCAAAATCCCAGTTGGGCCCCTGGTTGGCGATACCCAGCCTTATATGAAGTTGTGGCCCTGCTGTCCTCTGTCCTGTGCCTCTAATTTTAGGATGTAGAGATTAGTTTATGTGTATCTGTTTATTTCTGTGTGATGTTTCAGTCTTTCAGAGACTCTTAGCTAATGATTCAATTTTTGTGGTTTAGTTACATTGCAGATCTACTGTTTGTCAGTTTTGGAAGCTTTTTGGTTTTAGTTTTAGCGCTGTATATCTGAGAACAGGCAAACAAACACAGAAACAGGCAAAAAAGGGAATTATCCTGCATGTCTCCTCCGCAGAGACGCATCGATTTTTAAATGTCCACAGCGGAGTCGGTCTGGATGCCACTCAGACACTTTCAGACAAATATTTAGCGCCGCTATGAGAAAAATGTAAATGTTTCTGGTGATATTGAAACATTTTGAAATGTTAATTTCGTTCATTTCATGCCTGGGAAAAATCACGTTATGTTTACGTAGACAGCATGAAAACATTCCCATCTCTCAGAATAATTTATGTGGTGTTTGTTGCTGAGATTGTTCACGTTACCTTCTACAGACATGAGAACATCTGCTGAAAATCTGATAAATCTTGAATTGCTCCGTGGCACAAGTTTTGAAAGGTTGATGTTGCCAAAACCTTGAGGGAAAAGTTTATCCAAAAATGTAAATTATCCCAATTACCTGGGAAGACTTGAGCTATTATTTAATACTGTGTTCGGCTGAAAGAAGAAATATCCACGTAGGATGGAATGAGGGTGAGTAAATTATGGGAAATTATTCCTTTAAAAGCAGTGCCAGTGTGTTTACCTAGTTATTAGTTACCGGATATTGGTCAAAATGTCAAACTATAAATTCAGTTATAAGTCACTGTTTCCTGGGCTGAAGATTCAGGCTAATGAATTCACCTCTTGTTTTCTGAAGGGTGTATTTAGGGTGTCCTTTCTTTCGCTTCCTCCACCTTCTTTTGTCTCAAACTCCCTCTCACATAGATGACGTCCATGTATGTCCCAGAGGGAGTTACCCACAATGCCCTGCGCTCCTCTACTGAGCCCCTGAGTGAATGAAAACAAGTGTGTGCTTTGGAGACTTTGGTTCTGGTCAAGTCTTCCGCTCCTCAGATTTCTTTTCTAAGACATTAGTAATCAAAGATGCAGATCTTTTAGAGTTTCAGTGTCTCCAACTCAAAACGTAAAATTCACTGTAAGTCTCTTTGGGTAAAAGCATTTCCAAGTGCATAAATGTAAATAACAGATTTTGTTCATTCTTAACTAAACTGAAAGCTACAGATACACAGAGAGGCTAAAGCAAAGACAATAGCAGGTGTTAATCACCTCAGTGTTCTGAATGAGTGTTTTGAAGGAAGTCTGGTTTGGCTGGGCCGCTTCCTCTCCCCCATCATTCACTTCTGCCCTCCTCCAATCATCTGTCTTATCTTCCTCATCCACTAATCAGCACTGCCACCCCTCCTACAGCTCATAACAGGCTTGAGTAATTACATGCCAGCATTCCTCAACACTCCCACTCTCTCTCTCTCTCTCTCTCTCTCTCTGTCTTGTTGTCACTGTCTCGCTGTGGTCCGTGAGCTACAGTCACGCTGGAATATCTCATTGTGCATTAACGCTCTGGTTTGCTGTCTCCTGTTATGTCATGTTAGCATCACTGTAGCTGTTCCAGTGCTGGTGAGCTGCCAGACAGTTTTTATTATGGGATATTAGTTGTGTTTTAGTAATTAATCGCGGGTCTGTTTGGCACTTGAAGTGTAAAATC
>JAZGTK010011929.1:0-15249 GCA_036877625.1 Ambastaia sidthimunki
CCCGAGGGGTCGGGACTTACTCCTTGTCTAAATCTCTCTACCCAGATAAGGTGAACCAGAATCCATTCATCCCAACCTTCGGCGACGACCAGTGTCTATTACACGGCGCCAAATCATACTACATCAAAAAGCAGCAGGCGCAGCAGCAACAGACGCCACAACATCAGCAGCAACTCCTCAACAACAGTCGGGCTGACTTCCGGGGGTCCATGGGGGTGACTTCCTACTTGCCTGCCTCTGCCACTTCTGGAGTGCTGTCCACCGTGGCCCCTCGGTTCCCCAAGGAGCTATGTCTGGGCGGGCCTCTTGGCAACCACCACGGTGGAGGACCTAGCAACAACAAGTTACTGTCAGCAAGGGATGGGTTAGGAATGGTGCAAGGACAGAGACCGTTTAACGGTTCAAGCAATGGACATGTTTATGAGAAGCTTTCCAGTATAGAGTCTGATGTCTGAAGAGGGGAGTCAGAAGTAGATAGATAAACGAAAGAAGCTCACGGACATGTGGTACAACAAGAGAAACATGAAAAGGCAGTGTGTAATTAGTACCTTCATGCTTAAAATGAAGAGGTAACCATGTGTAAGGAACTGACTCATGCTTTTATTAAGTGGATGATGCGCTGTCAAGCATATGTATGTAAATAGAGAAAGGGGACCTACCCACTGTTGAAAAAGTGAGATGGGGGAAAAAACCTGTTGATTCCTCTTTTATTCTCTTGTTTGTTTTTTGTATATTCCACTATTTCCCTGCTCCTAACATTGAACAGCGGCCAATCCAGCTAACAGAGGGAGGCAACCGTGAACAATCCTTTGTACAATCGTGGATGGAAATCAAATACTGTTTTAAAACAACAGGGTAAAACTTACAATAATTGTATTGATAATGTTCTTGATAATAATATTATGATATATTATTACAATGTTTATGATGTTCCATTTGGGCTTTTTGGGTGTTTTATGCTGTTGCATATTTGTACTGTAGTTTCAATTATTAGTTAACAAACCAGTTGAGCTTATTTGATTGTCAATTGATTTGTAGAACAAAGGTTCTTTATTATTGATTAGTCAAATTTATTTTACCAGTATGGAGTGCTGTATAACGTGTTACAGGCATGTTTTGCAAAGTACTTCAGCTCTACTTGAGCTATCATTGTGAAGGAAATGTGTTATTATCTCTTTATTTTTTACTTTTCCGTTTGTCAGAACAATATTGGTTTAAAACAGCACATTACGTGCCTTACCAAGACTTACAGAACCAGATTTACAGGTCATATTGCCATGGTAACTTTCTGGTCACTGCACACAGATTTGTCATAAGGTGAGTCATATTATTCTGAAACTGTCCTTTTAATGATACTGAAGTACTTATAAATTCATAAGTACTAAACAGACATACGATAGCCTGTAGGCATTATTGCATAGTATTCATCTTGTGACTAGTTTTAATATTAGAAACATAAGTTAAAGTTTTGCACAACACTGTACAGTGCACAGTTTTATCCCTGAGAGCTGAGCTGTGGGGTGTTTCATTTGTGTGGTGTTACAAATATCAATGAATTTATTTGTCATTTCTGAAGAAGTCTTTGATAAAGCAGAAAAATTTAACTTGCTATGGGTTTGTTTCCTTTCAGAATGCAGTTTGTAATGGAGAAACATCTGTATATCCTCATGTAACTAAAGCAAATGCTTGCATTTTATGTAAATATTTTTGTTTTTTTCCAATCTGTACATTGAATAGACAGAAAGGATGTAACTTATGTAACTTTATAGGTTTATGTTTTACTACATTAGATGATATTTTAATTAGAGTGAAGGTTAACAATCCAACTTTGCAGCAAAAAAACTGATCGGTAACATGTCCAAAGTTCATTTTCAATTTCAAACCCAGGAAGTCGAGGTATCTCTCAGGAATTTTAGTTGGGTCAAAAATAAAACATATCATTTAACTAAATTGCCTACCTACCTGCATCAATAAACCAATAAGCTCATTTAATTGGCTAACCAGTTGAGGGCCATATTAAGTTTGTTGCAAATACTTTCAAAATTGCTTGTTTTAAAACCACTAATGAACTCTTTGAAATGCTCTCTTTGAACTTTTGGTCCACAGCTTAGATAAAATCCTTTACTTGAAGTTTGTTGTATTTATTGCAAGTTTTGTTGAAAGGTACATTTTCTTTGTGAATGAACTGTTAGCCAAACAGATTTCCAATTTAAGCACAATATTTATAATATTTGGTTTATAATTGATGTTTCGCTATCGATTTGTGAATTTTTATCTTAACTTTTAGCCACATTCTTTTTTTGACTCAGTTGTTATTGTGTGAAAGTTTGTTTAAGAAGAGCCTGCATGTCTTTTACTTATTTATTGCCATATCTTTAGAGTTTCATACATGTGGATTTAGATGTCATTCCTGCTCTCTGTTGATGATGTTGGTAAACTGCATCATACAGTTTCGGGCTGACACAGTAGCTGTGATTCTAATAAACTGATAAGATGTTTGAATATGTAGAATACAAGGCAAAACCTTCCTCATGTTTAGGTATTATTTGATGTTATCAGGCAAACCCATAATTTGGGTGATAATAGGAATATTGTCATTATTTAAGATTTATTTTTAAAGACCATTCTTGTGTCCATGTAGGGCTAATTTTTTCTGTATTTTTTTTGTTTTTCTCCTTTGCATGGTACAATGTTTGTAGAAGTACCCTTAAAATTCTTTTAACCTGTTGTGTTTTTTGGTTTTCTTTTAATCCTTTAAAGATATCTCATAAGATGTATCCTAACAAATATCTTAAAGATATCCTACAAGATTCTCCATCATGATTTGTGGCATTTTTAAACAGCTAGAGATGTTATAACAGACCATTGAATTTCCCGTCCATCTCTGTTTGTACAGGAGAGTCAATCCTATAGTTTTAAGTTGTACTATGTACTACTGTGTGATTGTGTGTTTGAGAGAATCAGAGACGGGGGTCTTTGCTCTTCCTGAAAAGCTTTCCAGTTTTATATTCTGTTGTATTTAGATTCAAACTTGAAACATGTGGCCTTGTGACAGTGCGCTAATATTATTTGATAAATGTGGGTTTAATGTGCGCAGACAAAAACGGTTAAAGAGAAAGAGGGGAACGATAGTAGCCAGTGTCTATCTGTTATTTCAGTGTTTTGTTTCTTATATTCATTCTCAACAAAATATTTGTTTTATCAAATCTTTTTCTTAATGACTGGTAGGATAAGACTGCAGTATTTTCACTGTTGTATTTGCTTGTTATTTTAGCTTTCATGTGCCCTCCCCTAGTATAGTTTGTCACATTTGATTGTACGTGTATCTGAATTCATAAGCTTGGTTACCTCTGGTGCGAGTTGGCATGTGTGCGCAGGTGTTTGTGCACATTTGTGTGTAAGCGTGTGTGTGCGTGTGTGTGAAAAGGAAACAGAGCACAGTTCAATGGGTATTTATTATGTCTGCTGTAAATAATTACGTCCCCTTTCCACAGCCTTTTAATATATGGAAACAAATATTTAAAATACTGAAATTTGAGAGTTTTTGTCTGGGAGATTTTTTTATAGCCACATGGGAAAAAGTTATTCGAGCACTGCACCACAAGACAGTGCCATTCTAATAGCATCCGAGAACCAGAATTTAAGACAAAAAAACATCTTTGTTGTCTTTAATTCTGTCTTGTAATCTGTGGTTTTAGCCACTTATTTCAAACGTTACTTAAGGTTCACAGTTGTACAGATTCTGTAAATATGACGACTGATTTCTTTTTTCTGTTTTTGTATAGAGAGAGATTACATGTGTTAAGACTACAATAATAATTTAATGAGATATTTCACAATACTTAAGCTATTGAGAATACAGACACAGTGTGAAAATAAGTGCTAAGATATATTCTTCTGTCTCTTTGTACAAAACAGTGTTGACTAATAACAAAATAAAAGGGAGAGATCTCAAGCCTCATGGTCTTGTG
Organism: Ambastaia sidthimunki; assembly: GCA_036877625.1. NCBI lineage: Eukaryota > Metazoa > Chordata > Actinopteri > Cypriniformes > Botiidae > Ambastaia > Ambastaia sidthimunki. The sequence continues at coordinate 3,972 of JAZGTK010011929.1, forward strand.
TCTTTTTCATATATTTCCACACCACAGTGATTTAAGAGTTTTCTTGACAGACCAAATGCGTCTTGTGCCAAATATTAATCTCCGTTTTTTCCAAACAGATACTTTGGTTTTGATGTGATTAACATGAGAACTGTGGGACAATTTTATGTTCTCTGTGTCTTTATAGTAAATTACAGTCTACACTGACAATTCTACACAAGTTTAGTTTCTATCTGACAACACACAGTGTAAAAAATAGGAGTTTCTTTAGACACCGGTGTTGCCGTGGATACATCTGGTTCAGTGCATCAACAGTACTGATGTCAATGCGCTAAAGGTATGAATGTATGTTTTTGTGTCTTATATCGATTATGTCAAATACTGTAATCCTGATTGTTGATTCAGTGTGACAGGCAGTTTATTTTTAAAGTAATAGCTGTGTATTTTAAAACCGTTTGCAGTTCAGTATTTTACAAGCCTACTCTTTCTATTCCTGTCTCACTCCCCCACTTGCTCTTTCTCTCTCTTTCATCCCCTTCTTTTTCTCTCACGCGCTTCCCTCAAGCAGCCAATCACAGGATGCATTGCAACACATGTAACTATTTCTTGACAATTAACTGTTACCTAGCAACTGCATCTTTAGAGAGAGAGAGACGGGAAAAGATGTGTGTAGTATTGTGTGTCTTGTTTTGGGTGCTACAGAGAATCAACATGATACAAAAACAGCGAGTGCAGATGATAGGCGACACCCAGATGAAGACGCTCAGATCTGCAGAAGAGCAGCGAAGATGGATGGTGATGGGATATAGACAGTTTAAACCGATCACAAGCAGTTTCAATAAAGCAGAAAGTAGTTGATAAGTCAAACAAGAGAAATGGAAAACAAAATATTGATGAAACGCTGGCAGAACAGTTTTTTGTGTGTGTAGATTGTACGCAAATTGCAGCTTTTTACTCAATTGGCCAATTTACGTTGGAAGGGTTTTACGTAAGCTACAATTTACAGAGAAATTGATTCTGCTTGTATTTCATGAATAATGGCCAACACACAACGCGCTGCGTATGTTTGTCTGCTCGTGTTGCACACTTGAAGTCTGTTAGTAATCTTGATGAATGCTCATAAATCATATAATGATCAGAACAGCCCCAGACACTCTCCTGCTAAACTGACAAGCAGTGAAGCAACCCGACACAATACTGCCACCATGTGGCCAGAGTCACAGATCACTCCAAATTCATCAGATGTTCATATTTTATGATTAATGAGTTCCGCATCTTTGGGAAAATGGATATCATTGGTGGTTTTCTTAAATAATACTGCATACTGCTCTTCAAGAATGTTATTAATACTGTCTAAGACTAAAGCTGTTTTTATTTTTCTGATTTCATACACTTTTCTACAAATTATATAATCAAATTAACAATTTGAGTTAAAGGTTGAATTAGAGAATGTATCTATGTATATCTAGTACCATTAAAACATGAGTAATTCTCAGTAAACATGAAAATTAAATTTTTAAGTATTAACGTTTGTTTATCCGTTCCATCAGCTGGAGTCTGTTTTTTCTCTTAAGCTGTTTCATTGCTATTATCCTGCTGGGAAAACTTGTTAACAATCACATGCATTTATCAGTTCAACAATTATGTGTTTATATCATCTGTGCATTTTCACCTTTATTTTAGCGCACTAGAATTAGGTTTCAGTACGTCAAAGGAAATAAATTAACAGGGTGTAGTTTAATAGGACAAGACTGAACCGCTGTTCCTTCAAGCCAAGACCTGCCTCACAAACTCTTGAAAGGTCACACGCGATGTTGCCTCCAGGTGATGCCACTTGGTATCATAGAATGACGAGTTTTATAGGTCATGTTATGACAACTTCCTAATCCTGTCGTTTCATGATCAACAAGAATACTAGTAACACTTTACAATACCGTTTTTTACTTAATAGGTTTTACTTATTAGTTATCAATAGTGACTACAGTGTTAATGAGCATTTAGTCATAATCGTCCGCAGCGTTTGCGTGACGCTTAAAACACCGAAATTATTGTTACTTTTGACAAACATGCACCTCACAACGAATTGTTAATCTTTACGATTAGTGTTGCTCAAATGACAGCTGAGCTAAGGTTTAACTCTGGTATGATAATATATAGATTTTCCATTAACTTTAAGTTACTCTGATGACTATTTTGGTAAAACTTTATACTCTCTTTTTTAATCCAAGAAGAACTTAAAGCTTTTATTCTGTGCATTATCTGTTTCATATTTCTATATAATGTACTTCATGTAGTGACGCAATCATTACTATTTTATTTTTAATTATTTTTGGCATTGTTTATTTTGGAAGTCCTCTTATTTGCTGGGAGATGGTTGCTCTACTCCCCACCGGTGAGTCAGCCTCTGTAACACAAGTCATTACACACTTTCCTGCTTCCATCTGCTGGTCAAAGTGTAACATTTTAAAATAATAACCATCTGACAACAGCCTATTGTACTCAAGAGACCTGCATGGAGGGTCACCAGCATGTGTTGTGTTTTGGATACTGGTATTCCCACCATTTACTGTATAAGAAAATATTTTTCACACTGATCACCTGATTTGAATTTACAAGATTAAATTAAATTATGAGTCTGAACACAATTTTAAGGTTGTGAAGTCTCAATATGATGATTTTTGCTGTGATGTTACAAGAGCTGTAACTGTAAACAGTTATATTGCCAGAACCTTCCGTGACATTTATTTTCAGGACAGCTAGCTGGACAAATGCACATTTACAGTTACAGTGTTTATATTTCAATCACTTTTCATTCTTGTCTTTATTAAATCACATAGACGTTTTCTTCAGAAACCAAATGTCACAGAAGCAAGCAGCAGTTTGGTGAGTATTGTGTTGGAAACCTGTTTCAATTGAGATCCTGTGATTTGGAAATGTGTCACCAGACACTGTTAATGACTGTATGATGTTTATTTCAGACTGTTATGGCTGCCAGTCTCTCACTGGAGCTTGGCAAGGCTTTGAAGGTAAGACAGTAATTATTGTAATACAGGGAACGCTTTTTCTTTAATAAATGAAGCGTTTTAAATTGTATTTCATTTCTACAGCAGCTCTTAGTCATGCTGTATTTTCTATTGTGTGGTATTTTTAAATATGTGCGTGTAGGAGGCGATAGTTCATATTCAGAAGAGCTGCAGATTCAAACTCCCATCGAGTCCTGCTGTGGCTGTGGGAGATGACCTCCTGCAAAATACTGAGCCATGACTTCAAAGAAAGAAATGTTTTCCTGACAAAGTACAATTACAAGTTTCTCTAAATCAACACATTCATTCAAATTTTATGAAACACTAATTTCAAATGAGTTCCGACTGTTCTGTGGTAGTCATAGAAACAGTGATGCGTGAACTTCCTCTCAGAAAATGTGTTTCTTCAGAGAAAGACTGTCTAACATGTCAAACTGATGGTCTGACTGGCCCGTTTGCAGATGGTTTGTCAGGAGAGAGACAGAAACATTAAAGGCTCTGCAGACAGAACTGTAGTGAGCTTTCTGCATTTTATCTGCACATATTTCCTCTCACAACAGGCCTCTCCTAACAGCACAACACAATCATCTTCTTCATTTAGTGGGGCAGCAGAGAATTACACCTCCGGTTAGGGTATATAATTCAGTCCCACACACCCCCACAAAAAGGTACTATTGGAACATTCCTATGGCTGGTGCATTTTGCATGAGGACTGTAGAAGGTCATTGGACCTATTAGAACTTTACATACATGTGGAAAATCCTATAAATTATTTAATGACAAGTGTGTTTCTGGGTTGATACTTGATAAAATCTCTTGTTTAAACTAGCTTATGTTACATTTTGCTGCCATTTTGTGGGCTGACATTGTATGAAAAATAGTTAAATATTGATGTTGGACAAAAATGACAGAAGGTGCTTATCAGGTTTTTATTTGTGTGATTATTAAAACTAAGGTCCTCCTTGATTTATACATTGTCATTGCACTGAAAAATAAAACGGTTCCTTTTCATCTACTGTCCATTTTCAAAATAGAAACAGATTTTGAACTTTACGAATTAGATTCTGAACCAAACACACATAAGCAGAAACAATTCAGAAGCTTCTTCCTTAAGAGAAAATTACATACTTTGCTCATTAAAATATAAACACAATGTAACAATATAAGAGAAACGCATAAATAACGTTTGAGATTCTGAAAAGTTCTTTTTAGAACATTCTGTACTCTAGAATCAGAACCGACCCCATGAACATTCATCATTATCATGCTAGTTCAAATCTTTAGCCTAGCAACTAGAACTCTTGGTTCTTTTACGAAGAACTATGTTTTTTCAGCTGGCTGCACACATGGTTCTGTAGATATAGTGGTGGAAAATTTGTACAGTCAAATGACAAACTCTTGAATTTCTTGTGACCACAAAATTTACAGCACCATGAAGTATCGGGAACAAAGAACTATCGTGTGCTATAATTGTCATCAACAACAAAAAAATACAGGAAAAGAAATACACTAACTAGGGTTTTTTTAATAAGTCATACCGAAACAAACCAGTATGTTTGTTAAGACGGCTATTGTAAAGTGCAAGTGACGTTCTAGACGTTCTCCGAAGAGTTTTAAACTACATTCTTCTTATATTTTTTGTATGTACTTTATATGTACAATTTATCTTTCTCTTTATACATGTTATAGATACATTTTTTACATTTCATTCTTGCATATACTATATCTACACTTTATCGCCTCTCACGTCATAAAGTTTGTTCAGACCCTCTCGTTGCCCTCAGTGCATTATGTAACAAGAAACAAGCCAATCAAAACTCTGAACTCTGAAAAATGCTAAACTCACTTTTCAACAGTTGTCTTCCTAAAAGCAGGAAACCTTTCTGGCCAATCCGAAAAGATCACTGACAGATTTTGAACTTTTGCTCAAAAGTTTAAATGAGTTGATATTGTTATACTTGCTCATACAGTCCTTACCGAGGCCTGTAACGTTCAAGGCAACTCGTTATTTTTAATTTACAGCACATAGTCTTAAATAACACAATCATCACAGTCCACAGTAAAGTCTGAATGGCAATAACTAAGGCTGTGATTTAGCACTGAGAGCGAGGGCTGAGGTTTAATCCACTCTCTTGCGCAGGACGATGTACATAATTCCAGTGAAGAGGGTCAGCAACCAGCCAAACCAGGCCATGATGTAAGACCAGCCGTACCAACCATCTTTCTCACCTCTGTGGAAGTGATCTGTGTAGATCGATAGAGCCACCATTATGCAGAAACCTGGAGTGGTGTGAGAGACAAATGTATTATTGTCAACATTGAATGACTAATAAAATGCATCAGGGTTCAAACAACATCAATGAAAAACAATCAGGGACTTTGAAAGCCATTTTTACAGCATCAGTTCACTTCCTAGTACTTTACAGAGTATAGTTGTCTTAACTGGTGATGCACAAATGTGAACCATATGGTCTTTGTTTTAAGCAGAAAAATACAGTAAGATACTGTATTCTAGATGCCTATTATAAAACAGAACATGATGGCTTGCATCATAATTAAGGCTCTTGAACTGTTTTTGACTCACAAACAAACCTTTTAATCTGTTAACCGGTTCAAGCTAATTTCAAAGAACCAAATCAAAAGCTCAATTCATTTACGAATCGTACAAAACTACAGAACGCCCACAATCTGCCCACTGATTGATTTCTGGAAAATTAATCTTTGTTATTCGTAGAAGCTAAAAGCTGCACATACTTGAAATTCAGCACATGTTCTTTTAAGCTCTTCAACACAAGTAGCTGATTTTCCAGATATTCCAGTATTTATTCAAAGACTAAATTCGAGCACTTAAAGACCTTGTGCGAACCCCGATGCATTAGTGACCCAAATGTTTTGTTGCACAGCTCTGACACAAAAAAGAAAACTTCAAAACGCCAATGCACACACATACGGTGTAACAAGGAACCTCAAATCAAACCTGAATGTCCAGAACCAGGAACTTACAGGAGATGAGCTGCACAACTCCAGACAGGGTGAACCGCCGCCCTTTTCCCAGGAAGAAGAGCTGGAATATGAAGACACAGAGCGAGAAAACAGCGAACAGACACGCCAACACTGCAAACGCCTGAACCGCCTGCAGATAGTCTAGAAGAAGTGATGAAAGATCCGTTTATAAACGCAGAAATACTTGATAGATTTATTCCTGATGTAAAACATGGAGAATATATGGTGAAAGCAACTAGTTTGATGTCACACCATGACTGTTTAATGAATTGTTTGTCTTACCTTTCCTGTAGGAGGTCGGTATGTCCATATGCACCCAGACATCATCATTGTTTTCCATCACCCATCTGCCCCACAGGTCTGTGTAAAGGGTCCTTGTAAACCACCATGCCTGGTAAAAGCAGAGACACCATTTACTCATATTAAATGTGATCTTAGACAAGTTTTAAGAAATAATTTCCAAAGACAATTACAATAAATATTAATGCAGCGAGAAGGTAAACAAATTTTTAAAAAACGTCAAATGACAACACACAGAAAACTAGTGCATCTGCCAATATTATGATTGGGTGAGTGTTTAATTCTATAAAAATTGATAGAAAAGACAGAAAAAGACACTTACATCATCTATTGTTGCCCAAAAGAGGAAGAAAATTGTAGTAAGATGAAGAAAGCAGATTCCTGCCAAAGCCTTCAACATATTCAGAGGATGATAAAACAGCTGCTGTAGGGGAAATATACATGCCACATATCAAAAGGTTTGGTGTAATTTAGCAGCCATTCAGTACAAATATCTGACCGGGAAAAGCCACATTTAGACAGGAAAAAGTCTGTGTGTGGTGGTGATGGGCTTGTGAAAGAGGAGGGGGGCTTTGATGCCCTCTTGTCCTTATTTAAAATGCTTATACATGCTCTTTATTCACAATGTTATAAGGACTTTGAAACTGAATTTGTCATAATGTGTCTGGCAAATCTCTCCTTTCTGACAGTTTGTTGCCAAGATCACATGCAGAGATCCCAACTGCTGTTTAACTATAATAGTTGTAAGGCAGTAAGTATTGAAGGGGTGGGAAAAGGACGTATGTGGATGCCATTTTTATAAATTCACACATGGATGTAAGTCGTTTAAAATGCGAACGCATGCTTTCATACAAGCTATAAGCAAACAGGATGGTTTTTGTGTTTAATCCCATGAAATATCAGCTGTGAAATATCAGATCCTTCTGCAAATACGTTCATAAATTATTCCTAATGGATACTCGTTCAAAAACAGCGTTGATGCAGCCAGCAGAATATAAGTATTATGTTATCTATTGTCAACCTACATTATATACAATATTGTCAACCTCTGAAATCTACAGTATATGCATTAGACGAATATACGATCCTTAATGCGGCAAAATTCCGGCAAAATACAGACAGAGAAGGAATTCTAGTAACGTCATGCATGCGGCTGTAGCTTCATCTCAACATTTTGGACCAAATACTACGTGATCAATTACATTTCGGTATATATTTCATTTTTGCTATCTCGCCTCTCATATTAGACGCTCAATAATAATAATAATAATAATTAACTTTAATAAAGAACAACTTTAAACCTCACCGACATTAACATTTTACAGCGACGCCACAGAGAGCAAAACGTTACCTTGCGTATTTTAAGCCCCCAATTTATTTCTTGTTTTTCGCAGCCTATATGATGACCCACCATCCGAGAGGACTCTCGCTTCCCCGCACCTCGTCCGCTGTCTCGCCCCCCTCCCGCACACTTTGCGGCATCCAGAACCCCACCCATCCCAGGACTTACTTTAAAAGTCCTTACGTATCCCAAATCCAGATATCGGAAAACTGTAATGTCGCCCGCAGGAAACTCATGCACGATGTGGTTTGCCCAACCATTTATTTTTTTAACGTCAAATCAGCCACCAAAATATTTTATAGCCTTTTATTGCCTAATGTTTTCTGTAGATACCACCTTTAAAGCATCTGAATGCTTTAAGTGTCTCCGTTATTTTTCTATTACCTAAAGATGTGAAATACAGCTTGCCGATCTATCCGCATGCCGCAGCATCCTAACTCATCTTTCATAGACACACAGACAAACGCAGACTCCAGATTCATCCGGTGATGCTCATATAACTGCACTGCACCTGCAAGGTTACAAAGTGCCTGAACGGGCCAAGAGAAGCACATGGGTACCGGATTATAGGTGGGACTCAATGCCACTCAAAGCTCATCTCTCCAATCACTGTAAAGCAGCGCAGACACAGAAAATGATGCGGTGCACTGTGCGCTGTTTCATGTAAAATGGGTTTGGAGCGACACCCAGCGATATATATTGTATAATGCTGCAGATTTAATGAAAGAATGTCTGAATTTGACTGTTAAACTATATTTTTAAATACAAACGACAATTTTAGTATCAGCATAATTGTATTGTAGTGGTTATAGCAACAAATGAACATAATGCAACCACACTTTCATACATTTAGGTTAATTGTTTAATTCAGGTATAATGTGTAAAAAGATTAACTGTGCTTTTAAGACAATTCAAGAAAATAAAATGTCAGGTCGAGAAAATGGTAATTTAGTTATGCAATTAATTTATTCTTATAATTTAGTAGTTGTACATATTCTTTTTGTATATATGTGGTTACTTTCGTTGCAAATCATTATGTTGTATTATATTGTCACATTAAGACATATTATGTCTTTTATATCTTGCTAAGCACAGCTCCGGGAAGAACAGAACAAAACTTCCTCTTTGTGCGTCCTTGTTTCCTCTCCTCACCCCATAGGAAGTGAAGGAAGAACGTAAGAACACAGACTGTCACAAAAACACTTCCGCATAGGAAGCGTCAATGTTTCCTCGTTGCTGATGTTAAAGGACAATTAAAGATGTTCTTCAAGATGGCTGACTTCGGTGGGTTTCCGGGTCACGGGCCGGAGGGGTGAGGAACCGAGGAACCATCAAGCATTGAGACGCATCCAGGGTCTCTGTTGAGCACAAAAGGGGTGTTTTTCAATTACTGGGCGTTTCCAACCCGTTACAGGTGTTTTTCAATCCAATGAATAAGCCAATGATAAAGTACTAGTTTAGCTATCTTACCTGGCAATTAAGAAATGTTGAAAAGGGCGTCTAAAACTATGAGAAAACACTGATAACAATAGAAGCTCCAACAGCAAAAACAACAACTGTGATAATTGTGAATTGTTAAAAGAAATTTTAAGGCACATTTAAGTAATTTATTTAATCCTTTTCGGACTTTAATCAAATAGTTAAATGGGTTAATGGCACCTTTCTGTTGTAGCAACGCAGTTTCACGTGCTGGCTTTACTGTAGGTTAAGTAAACTAAGTTAATTGAGAGTTAAACTGGTTTGCAATGCAGGTGATCTGTATTGAAGTTGATTAGTCTCGACGCGTGTGCTTTGCTACGCATACGAAGTAAAAACGTCATACTGGCGATGTCTTGCAAACCTAAAACATTTTCAATCTTGATATTATTAACAATATCATTTCATCTCAATTGTGGATCTTGTAGCGCTGGAGAAGCCTCTGGTTATTCCGGATCATCGCGAGGACTCCGAATTCATGCTTTCACATTTGACAACACAAATCCGCATTTAAAGCGCCTTAAACGCGCGAGTCCGAAACATGATTTGTCCGCTGCTTTTTCCATTGGAAAACACAACGAAACGCAACATCTTCAAACCAGAAACTACATGGATGAATTTTCCTGGCGACCAAACGATGGTTTATCTACGCATTCGCATAATGGAAACGGTTTTCCCAACAGAAGTGTGCATAAAATAGCTTTATTTAAACGGGATATTGAAGCTGGATTACAAGGTGACGCCGCAGGTGTGTGACTTCCTGTTTTGCAGCTCTATAAGACAAATGTATTGGTTCAGATTGTATAATCAATACATATGTTGCACTTTTGTATTTAAAAAAGCATTTGAAGGACCAGGGGTCTCTGGGAATGTGTACAGTTCTCAAAGTGGATCTGGTTCACAAACCACAGATTTGGTACCCATGGTACACTGTTCAGGAGATGTGATGACTTTAACAGCTGATGGGAGAGAATACACCCACATCCTTGTGGTCAGAGGTGAGAGTACATTGATTTCATGTAATGGTAATTCTAAAAGTTTTCTGCTGTCAGCTACATTTACAGGTAAATAACGTGTCTGATTCATTGACAGTGAATGCCGTCCCCCTACATTTGTACCAGTTGCCTGCATATTGTGGTTACACTGTCAGAGTCACATGGAAAGATCTTGTGCTAATAGCCCCGTTTGATGGGTGCTACATCACACAAGAGGTTTATTTGCAGGACATGAGTAAGATCAACTATTACATACTTCAACAGTTGGTAAAACGCTCCTAAAACCGTTTCTTTCCTCAGAATGGCAGTTATGTTCTTTCACTGCTGTGGTGGGGCAATCCAATGAAGATTTCCTGCCCCATGACACAGATGATCTCACAACCAACTCCATCTGTCTTCTGTTCCCTCTTTGGCATGCTTGTTCAAATAGAAGGTGCTCAAGAGCCGGCTGAGAAACATGGGGTCAAAGGTGGGTGTGTTGCATATGAATAATACGATTTCAAATCTGTTTGATTCCCTTTAATGTACGAGTGTTTTGCCATCACTGGAGTAGATTAAACCTGAGGTTTAGGTCAGTAGTACATTTTACAAGCATGTGATTGAGAAATGTTGGTTTTGTTCACAGTGAATGGTGAGGTATTGCCTCTCCTATCTGAGACGTGTGCATATCGCATAAACTCTCCTCCTGGTGTTGTCATAGTTCATACTGTGTTCACATCAAAATGTGTGACTGTGATGGTAAGTAACTTCTGTCCTCTGTCACCAAATTTGTTTGCATTCTCATTACCCATTATTATACTGCTAAGTGTATATATACACAATAATAATGCTAAGTATTGCTAATGCTATGACATGTACGTAGATCAGTAAATTTAGTCTAGAGACACACCACTAACTGCTTTTAGTAAAATATGAGAAAGTCCTGTGTTTTACATGCATTTCTGTAGGATGGAGAAAACAGACTTGTTGTCGTCTTGGATGGGAAGCAGTTCATTCTCTCTTGTCCATTTCCTCACCATCTTTCTCCATTTCTTCCCTACCTTCATTCCCATCCATTCCATCAACCACTGCAGCCCAATGTTCCTGCTTCCCTACCAGTTACTGGTACCACACGCCAGCCTACAACACCACCCAAACCAGAGACATCTAAACCTCCTGTG
>JAZGTK010011930.1:0-15249 GCA_036877625.1 Ambastaia sidthimunki
TATGTTTCTGAAATAGAAATGATGTTGTGTGTATTATACCATGTTTATGGGTAATTCATACTGGAAAATGTAATTCAATAACCACTATATGATTTTCATTACATTTTAATTCTACTCCCTTAATTTCTAATTTCAATTACAATCTGCATCCCGTTTGCTACCTCAGCTCAACTTCAGCAATTGAATTGTGTTATAACAGGCTCTTTAATTCAGTTGTGAGTAGCACACAAGACTGCTCTGTTGTTGACAAGCGAGACGAGGCCACACAACAACTGAAATGAGAGTTAAATGTTTACGCATTTCTTGATTAAAACGAAGCTCGCGGGAGGAATTGTTATGCCTACGCACGTTCCTCATTGAGACTTGGCTGGGGATGTACAATTTCATCAGGGACAGAACTGAGATTTGCTTTAATCTGACAGACCATTTATCTTAAAGTCTGCCTCAGTATGATAGCAATCTTGCCCCATTGTTCATCTTCTGCTCTACCTGACCGAACGTTGAACGTTTGCCAGATTCAAGAACGTTGTCCGTGTCTGCCGTCCCCGTGTCTCTTTGAGGATTCGATCTGGTCCTTTTCCTCTCCTCTGAGCTCGTTTCTTGTTGTTTGTCTCTTTGTTTTTCTGTCTCTCCCTCCCAGTCGCCCCCACCTCCCCCATCAGCGGTTGAGTTGATGATCAGGCACAGAGCAGATGCTCCCTGCCCAAGTGGCCATCTCCTTTGACTACCCATCAGACTGCTGAAATGGAAAACGCGGCCTCCGCGTGCGAAGAGCTTTGAGTATAATGCAGTCATTACCATTCCTGCCCGACCCGCCACAGTAACGCACCCTCGTGCGCTCTCACATCAGGCACACAGAGTGCCGAATGCACCAGACGGATCACGTCCGAGGACCTCCGCCGCCCATGAGCGATTTCGGAGAGGGAGCGGAAAATAAAGAGATTGTGGAACATGTGGCCGAATCATTCTTTGTGTTTGATTAGAGAGTGTGGAAGCAGGAGAGTGAAATAAATGGGGAACTTACGAACAGATTTCAGACTACGCCGGGCAGTTGTTTTGTAGAAATGTGGTCTATTTGTGGAATAGTCTTTTCTTTGGAAGTCATGCAGACCTTAGGCTAAACACTTAAGTGCTGTCTGCTCTCTTAGTGCTGCTCTAACAGTGTTGAAAATGCTTCATTTTTCCTGCTGTCTGCGTCTGTCAATTACTGTGAAGCGGTTTGTCCTGCTTTCTAGAAGTTTCTGGACCGATGTAAATGACTTTATTTTAAATCGCCACACAGTTCATGTTCAAAATAATTGTGTCCCCAGCAATTTTAGCTTGTTAGAAAGTTTCCCTAACATTCCCATAAGGTAACAGAACGTATTAATAATATTATTTTAAAAGTTTTAGGAATTTTCTAAATGTCCAAAAAACTGTTTTAATTATATTATATGTAACAACAATAAACGATTCTACTAACATTACTGCAAGAATGTTGATAACTTTAAGAGAATGTTTAAAGAGCGTTAACCAGCATTCTGAGAACATTCCTTGTTAGCTGTGTCACCTGCCTGGCAACAGAGAGACAGGCTCGGTCAAACAGCAAATCACAGAATAGCATTTTCATAAGGCATAGACAGAGATTATTGTTCTATTTTAAATATACTGATGAATGTCTTGTTGATAGCACTCATTCACTCTTTTTTTAAGGGTAAAAAAATGCCCCCACAAATTTGTGCCCTTTACTTTTATTACAGTGCCTTCTGTTCCATTAAAAAGAACAGAACATCTTATCTCTCCTAAAATCCTCTTGTATCTAACCTAAAGCTGCTCTCTGGCCAGAGGAAAACGTTATTGCCCAGAGATTTTTATCCACACTTTCATACCTGAGGACACTTAATGGAGGTCTTTGTTGTTAAATGTAAGTCAGACTTTTCTGCTGAACAATTTTATAAGCAACATCTTATATTTGTATAGACACAAATGACACTTGTGTTGACAGTAAGAGTAGCTTTAAAATGAATGTGATAGCAGAGCCCAGATAATTTTGTCTTAGAGGAATTTGATGATAAATATTGAGTCTGTATTGAAAGTTGAGAGTTTTGATTGCAGGCTTTAGTGTTGGCAATTCTGAGTTATATTCTGAGATGTTGTTGAGATCTCTTTAGTGGAGATGTGAAGAATATTAGGAAATTCTTTTAGAGGGAAACCCAGTAGAAGTTTTTCTCTTTCAAAGCTCAGGAGATTTGATGGAGATCTCATTTGTGTTTCATTCAATTGTTAAAGTACTTTAAGTGTATGGAGCTGTACATTTGATGAGAAATGTTTGAGTTCATATTGAGATCCAAAAAAATATAGACTTTTGATTGCAGACTTGGCAAATCTGAGCTCAGTTTGTGACATTGAGATCTCTTCTAAAACTCTAATGGAGATATTTGTGAGGTTTCTGAGTTTTTTTCTCTGGAGAAATATCTGAGACACAGGAGACTTGGGCAGAACTCCATTTAATCTCACTGCTGTCTGGGAGAAATAATTGAGATATTAAAGAGGTTTCATCCCTGATTTTTACTTCCTGTGGGACCATCTGTGGAACACGAGGCGTGAAGTTCAGTCTCATTGGTGTCTAGAAAAAACAGTTGATAGTTTGTAAACTGTCTTCCCTTTTCAGAGACATGACAATAACAATCTATAAAACACAGCCTATGTTTAATGAAACTCAATGTTTTTTACACATTACGAAAGATATGAAAGAAATATTTGATACACATCGCTCTGTTTCTTGTTACGTCCTCATTTGAATCCTCACAGAAGTCTTTCCCTAGTTCGTCTTCATTGTCTTTTGGAAGTAAGTGAGCCATTCATAGTAAATTAATGAAGACATTAGTGGAGGAGGAAAAGGCTTACTTGAGTATTCATTTGAGCTTGATTTGATTGTTCCCTAATTTCACAGAGACTGAGGGAGGATTCTTCTACAAGGCAAGCGAATTTGATTTCCTGCGATAAAATGGCAGTTAAAGTGATTAAAGTCGAATTACAGACTCCGGAGGGAAAGACTGTATCGTTGAATGAATGACTTGGGCGACTTGCGCAACACTTTGACTACATTAGAGATCCATTTGTGTATTTTGGTATAAAAATCTCGGTGTGGGTTCGTGTAAAGGAAAACTACAACATTGGTAAATGGTGACATTCCAGGGGTACATGAAAGACTATGAAAGATGTTTCACTAGGAGTTTCATTGCATTACAGACCCTGTGAGAAATGGATGCTGATTAAATTGGGTACGCTTGGAGAAAAATCGCGGCTTGCCACGTTCAGCCTCAGAAATGGTAGTTTTTCAGCTACTGCTTTTTCTAAACCTGGTTAAGACTGTTGTGCAGTGCTGTACTTTTGCAAAAGTAAATGCGGCTGAAAAGACATACTGAAGTTTACTCCAAAATCAAAATTCTGTCATTTTCTCGCCCTAAAGCCCCCAGAAAAAGCCTGTCTTGCAAAAAGTATCCTGGCTACTCTTCTCTGTGTAAAGAAAGTGAACAAGGACTCTATATAATTTATATATTCATTATATTTTCTATATTTTGTTTTCTATATTTCCATATTATATTTTTAGTATTCTGGCCACTCTTTGCAGTGTAATGAAGTGAACAATGAATATGTTATATATTCATCATATTTTTTATTTTGTTTTCTATATTTCTATATTACATTTTTTCTATCGTTATATTATATATTTTACACAATTTCTTTTATAGTCATATGATAACTCGCATATATATTGCATAGTTCATTTGGAATTTTATGATGCTTTTATTTGCTTTTGTTTATGGTGCATAAATAAACATCTTGGTACACATTTACTTGGGGGACTCATTTTAAAAAGAGTAGCCAGGATACTCTTCAAAATAACTCCCACAGAAGAAAGAAGGTCACATGACTTTGGACCAACAGGGTGAGGACATAAGAAATTGCATCATTTTTGAGTGAACTGTCTCTGTATGAAATGACTCCATCCATGTGCTTCCCACCCTCAGTGCAGTAAAAGGATTAGCCTGTGTCTGAAAAGCAATGCAGGTTCAACTCACCCACTGTCGCTCCTTTGGCCGGCTCCCTGTCGAGTCATTCGTTTCCACTAAGGAGCGTTTTCACGCCAGAGCGGCTCAACTTTAGCATCTATCTAATTTTCCATTGGGAAAACTCGATCCTCCGAGGACGGCGGGCAGTATGGGAGACCTCACGCACAGATTGGAAGCGATTAAGTCGGAGTCTGGCTGTGAGAAACGACCCTGCGAGAGGTTACAGTGTAGGTGAGTGATGGGGGCAGGACTGTTCCGCTCTGACTCTACCAGTTTCTGAGTGCCTGGAAGAGGGCGGGTAACAGGGTCACCGCGTGGGTGTGAAGTGGGCCGATTGCTTTTGGATCTTGTTCAAGTTTGTAGGGCCTGCTTAGGAGAGGAAGGCCCTCAGCCAATGTTTTGCTGTTAACATAAATCGTTAGATCTAAGGACTTTTGGACAGAGTGGAGTTTTGTAGCGTATTGACTTCAATAGAATCCAGAGTTTTTATCAAAACATCAGCGTTTTTGTACTGTAACTGTTACCTTTCGAGTGGTTCTCTATAGGGAGACGATGTTTAGCAGTACCTTTTAGCTTCCTGCCTGGGCAGGTGTGTAGTCCAAAGCTGTAGTCTGTAGTGTGGGTGGTTAAGTTGTTATGAGAGGCCGGACTCATCTAAAAATTGTGCAGTCGACCTGCTAGCCTGAAAGTGGGTGGCTGAGCCGATGCAAAGAGACAGGAGCGATTATATTTAGGGCTCTGAACTGTTTTCAGCTGTACCCTGTCTTCATGCAGCAGATGCAGAGACTGGAGAACATCTGAACTGTGTTACTGAGCACATGGTGACCTAAAGTACGTCTGTGACCCTGGTGACCCACAGGAGAAAGGTTGAGAGCCATGAGTGCTGGCTTATGGGAGAGAGGGACGTGAGGTCTGTGTGTGGGTGAGTAAAGGGCTGCCAGGTCAACCCTCAAGGTATAAAGAGGCCTGAGGAACGTTTGAATAAGTAAATAATAATAGTATCTGTATACCAAGGAATGTTCTCATTGGCTAACATTCTCTAAAAGTTTTCTCAGTGTTATCAAAAAACGTTGTTTTGGTAACATTAACATACATTTTTTACATTATATATCGTATCAAAACATTCTTAAGTTGATAGTGGAACATTAAAAATACACAGCATTTTAAAATGTTTGAACAAGCTATAATGTTAATACAACATCTAAAACAACTGAAAATGTTTCTAGAACATTCCAAATAACATTTTGAACGTTTTGTTACTTAATAGAAATGCTATGAAAATTAATAATATTAATAATAATAATTAATACTATTAATAATACTAATATTTTTCATACATCTATGTTAATGTTTTTATACTGCAGTTGATTTAGTCTCAATTAAAACTTTGTTTTGTGGAACATTTCAGTGTTTTGTATGTGCTGTAAGTCTTTTATGTAATCTGTACTTTTTATGAAATTTAATATTAAACATATTTAAAAATATTGAAAGTCTCCCATTTGATATAATGTATGTAGCCTAAGCGTTCAGTAATAAACAGCAATTATGTGATTTGCACATTTAGCACCTGGCATGTATTTCATAGTTTGATTTTCTTTTAATATATTCCTTAATATATGCCTTTTTGATTGCTGTGTAAATGCATTTACTCCTCTGAGCAGCATTAAACAGTCTGTGTAAATGCACCTGAACGCAAGTCTTGCGACTGAATCTGCCCTGCAGTTCTGAACACGACAGCGTGTCATGAGAACATTATCTCTGATGCTGTGTTTCATTTACACAGAACACAGAAAAAAAACTAAAATTACCTAAAACTGCTGTCTCGCACCCATGCGTCTGTTTTTCCTTTAGGACGTGCGAATTTAATCTCTTGATTTTGACAGAAACAGATACGTAAACTCTCTGAATCTGAGTGCGTGCGACTTCTGCAGCTTATCTCTGTATCTCTGACCTCTGTACTTTTTCTGCAACCCACTCGTTTCACAACTCATTGGACTGTTTCACTCTGTTAACTCCATCATTCATACATTTTAGCGGTCTCATTGTATCTTCCTCACCGCCCTTTTCTCATTTATCACCAGACGTCTGGCGCTCCCCTTCCTCACGCGTGGCCTCAATGCGTTGCCTCATTTGTATTTGGAACCTGATCTCTTTGATTTATGACTTTATGCATTCTGTTTTCCAGTAGACTCTTCTTTTTCCCCGCAAGGCTGTATTACTGCAGATTAGAAAATAGAAGAATGCGCATCACTCCTGCGCGCTAATGTATCAATTCCCCGAAGCCATTACTTCAAGGTCGTGTCGGCTGGTACGCTGCTGTTCCCGATACCTCCCCGGGACTCTGATAGAGCTCTTGACAGGTGTACCTGCGTGAACGTGCGTTCCTTTCCTTTTCGAGCAGATGGACCACCGTGGGCCCCGGCCCATCGCATGTGGATCCATTCATTCTTTGAGCTCCGAACATCTAATCCTCTCTGCTCTTGTGCTGTTAAGATGCTTAAAGCTGGAGGGAGGCATGAGCCCTGTGTGCGAAACTTCAATCCGTAGATATTCCGGAGAGGGGAACTGCTGGCGCTGCATGCTGCCAGTGAAATGCATCATTGACTTTATCTCTTTCTCTGCTTTGAAGGCCGCAGTGGCCTGTCTATCCAGAAGCTAATTTGTGACTCTCTCCGGAATATCAGAATAAACAAGCATGCAGGGTAGAGAGCGCATGAGAGCGGGATTTAATAAAAAAGTATTTGGCTTAGGGGGATTGGAGGGGGGCCAGGATGCTGCTAGTAGATTGACAGTAGGGGAGTGACTTGGAGGTTTAAGAAACGAGAGTAGGCGCAGTAATTGCACTGTAAATCAGCAGCTGGAATTGCACTGCAGGGTGCTTGGTTTTAAGTATAACACGGCGGGATGCAGGGGTGCTGAGGGAGATGCAACACCCTGCACGTAATGCGTTTGGAGGTGTAGATGTGTATAATCAAAAATCACACGCGTGCAAGTCGCATGATGCGCACGCAGGAGAAGGAAGTTTGCCTGTTTCTATGGTTCCGCAGCTTTAATGCGTCAATAACACATGCGATAGCTGGTGCACTGCCTCAGAGGAAGTGAACAGCTTTAATAGGACTGAATAAAAATAGCCTCACCTTTTACCAAAGTGAAGTTTAGTCCTGATATGGCAGCGTGCACACGTTTCTGCATCCTCTCTGTGTATGTGAATATTTATTCTCTTCTTTGATAATTTATTCTCAGCGCAGCACTGTTGAACTGAGTTGTACCCTTTATCGAAATGACCCTTTAAACACTTCATGAAGCAATTCAAGCTTTTCATGAGAAACAGATTAAAACTCACTCATGCCCTAAATCAATTTATCAGCAATCGGTTGAGACGGTGAATTAACCTCCGCTGTTTCTAGCGAGAACCTCTTCATTTGTTAACAAGTGGAAACGCCCACCAGCTCACCATCACGTGGACTGTTGTGAATGTTTGAACGTGAAGCGCTACCTCAGCCTGCTGTTTGTCTGGATGTCTGCCTGGTTACCTGCACAACCTTACAGAAAAAGACTCACAGCTCTCCTGCTGTGTGTGTGTGTGATGTGATGTCTGTGTGTCAGTGATGCTGTCTGTAATCACAGCGGGCTTCTGAGGCTCACTGGGTGATAAATAGAAGAGGTAAATGGATAAACTTTTTTGCCCCTGTCACCAGATTCATCTTCGGTTGCTTTGTCCCCCCTGCCTTCAACACAGCAGGCCCACACACACTTCAGATGACACGAGGAAGGTGGGTGTGTGTGTGTGTTTGGGATGTTGGTTGGTTCACACAATTATATATTAGGGACATGTTTGTACCCAATAATAAACAGACAGGCTGACAAATCTGAGCAAAACCTCCTTTTAGGGACGTCCTCATTTGTAAAAACATTGTAAAATATTTTTTTTCAATAAAATTTGAATGAATTAAAATGCAGAAAGTTTTTGGTTAGGGTTAGTGTGTGTGTGTGTGTGTGTAGACTGTTGTGTATTCTAGTGTATTGTAATACTATACAAGTTCACACACAGTCAGTTGAGTGAGAACCTGATATGATATTTTAAAGATGGTGTAATGGTAAAAAAAAAAGTTTGTTTCTTTATATTCTTTATTCTTTATTAAGATCTGAACAAGTCATGTTTACCACAGAAGCAAAATGAAATAAGGGATTAAATCTTGTTTTCAGAGATAGCTATTTAAATAGCCACCATGAGCTTTATGTTTTAAAACAGTATGTCAAGTGATATATAGTTTTTAAAAACGTCTCATCTCGAGACATTCTCTTCTGTCTGGCTGTTTTTAAACGCAGGACTGTGGCTCATGCAAACGCTCCTGAGAAACATGTTTGATTGGGGTCAGGTAAGCCTGAAACCAGCCTAATTATACTGAGCTTCCTTAACACCAATTAGTCAACTAGTCGTTCAGGCAACCAACCGAGTTTTCTTTTAATTTGGCCCTCACAAATTTATATACACACACAGCTGTATTGGTAGAACGGCTCTCATAAGCCAATGTTGTGAGCACAGTTTAATCCTAAAGAGGCAGGAAAGCAGATATACTTGTATAAATCAATAGATCCTCAAGGCTGTGCGCAGTCGAAATGCCAACACTGTATCGTTAGAACCGCGTGTGTGTGTGTGTGTGTGTGTGTTTGTGTTTATGTTTGTGTGATCATCTATCCATCCACTTCATCATTTGCCAATCCATCGCACAGAACTCATTCTAGGCACACAAGCTCTTAGCGCAAGACAACAACCATTGAATTTCCTCACCGTTCAAGGCTGAAAATCACTTGCGGTTTATATCGGAAGCAAATGTCAAATAAAACGCGGCATAGCATTTGAAAATATTTAACACAGAGGGTGTCAAGCAATCAACATGCCATCCAAATATGTTTTCACACCCGGTTTTGTCAGGTATTTCATGTTACTTTGAGAGTGGAGGGTTCCTGCTGAGCCAAACGGCCCGTGAGCTGTGATCATCTGGTGTGTCTTACTGATGTGAAATTCTCCAGACGACCTTTATTGACACGCCGCAACGTTTTTTGACAAACTGATCTGTTGAACTACACCTCGTGTGACAGGGATAATTTCAGTGTCTCTGCTTGCCGACATGTCTTCCTGCTGGGCTGTTGTCGCGTTATAATAACGTGCTTTAGACGTTTGTGACGATTTATTGAATTGGCCTGCGCCTTTAAACAATCCAAAAGACTTGATTTCTTATTGCAGCCTGTCAAATTATAAAGCGTCTTTCTGATCCGGTTGGGTAATGCATGTTTTATTTTCTGTACTTATACAGTGATGGTTCAGTTTGTATACCAAAGGGGTTTATGAAAGCTGCAGCAGGGGGTTGTCCCTGTTTTCCAGGCCGGGGGCCCTTCAGAGGATACAGTGAGCTGGTAAATGCTGTTTTGTGTAAATGAGTGTTTTATTTTAAACTGACCTATTATAACACATTATGGTACAGTACTTGCATTGTACATTAGCAGTAATTATGTTGATGGCTTGGCAGGTTTATATACTTTTTTATACATTACTTTACATTTGGCTGCCGCTTTTATTTAAAGTGACTTAAAGTGACTCTGGTGCCTATACATTTTGCCCACTGGGAATTGGTGTTGCCATCACAGCGCTCTGACAGTTGAGCTACAGTAACACATTTTAATGTGATTTATTTTTATCTACATATTTGGAGTTAAAAGTACCCAGCTAACATGGAATGCTCTCATAATGTTGGCTAACATTCTCTAAAAGATCAAAGTTCTATGAAAAATATCAAAAAATATTCTTGCAATAATGTTGGTAGAACGTTTTAATATATACAGTATATCATATATATAAAAATGTTTAAGTTGTTAAGGAAACATTTTAAAAACATTATAGAATAAAAAAATATTGAGCAATAATGATAATACAGCATCTTAAAAACTAGACGTTTGGAACGTTCCTAGAACATTTTTAATGTTTTTTATTGTTAATGGAAATGTTAGGCAAATGCTCTTTGTTAGCTGGGTATAATTGTTGGACCCCAGGCAGCCGAGTCTTTTAAAAACAGCTGAGAATAAAGTGTGAATAGAATTGTGAGGATTGACTTCAAACATTGATTCTGAATTTGCTGTTATTTGGTCAGGATTGAAAGAGCTGAAATACAGCCGAAGACCACAGCTTCACAGATTATACATCAGATAATTGATTGGGCTTTATACCCCAGTGTGTAGAGGTCAAATCTCAAACGGCTCTTTGTAAAGAACCGATAACCGGGCTATGTACACTACAAAGAAGAACCGAATCATGTTTTGGAAGGGTTCTGAACGCAGCGTTGGCCTCAATGAACATTTTAAACAGACCTTGGATATTTGCGGAGAATAAACGCTATCAGTTCTGCTTGCTTCACGCTTCCCTCTCGGTTTTCTGCAGTGCTCTTTAAACATTAATAGTGCCAAATGTCAGGCCTCCCACCCTTCCGTCTTCCTGTGTGTTTGGATTCTCTGCAGTCCTTAATCCTGTTACTGGATTACAAGTTTTATTCCTCTATTTCTTCTGTTCCATTTCCCATGCACCCCAAACACTGCAGTGCGTTCTGAGGCCAGTGTGAGGATTAGCATAGCATTACTGAGGTGTGGAATCACGCTACACTGAAACACAACAGTGTTCGAACTGGGTGAAGAAACCCCTAAGCAACAGTAATGTTTAGTCAATGGTTAACTAAATACAGAAGAATTGCCTCTAACTTACCACTTTTCAGCTCGGTTTGGTACCTAGCTAACAGGGAGCATTCTTAAAAAACGTTGGCTAATGTTCTCTAAAATGTTTTAGCACTAATTTAAGCAGAATGTTTTTTTAACCTTGTCATATATATCAAACAATGTTATTCTTAGCAAAAGTATTTAGTGGAACATTACAGAATTAAAAAAAAGTGTTCTTAAAACCAAGCAATGTTTTGAACATTTCTAGAACATGTTTTTATTACTTAATGAAAACATTAGGAAAGCATTTCCATTCTCTAGAGTTGTTAGCTGGGTAAAGTCTCATGTTTAAACCTGTAATATTAATGCATATTTTGTCTGTTTATTTACTATATGCTTTCATTGTAGGTCCTCATAAAGACTCAAAAAGTGATATTATGCCATAAAGAAAGTCCATTGATGTAACTGATGTCTTTAAAAATCTCTGTTAAAGCTTAAAGCAACTATTTGTCTTGTATACATACTGTACAAGTGAAGAATGCATTTTAATAGCTGATATTTATCACCTAAACATGCTCAGATGGAGGAATAATGAAGCATTATTAATGAGACTGAATCAAGAGGAAAGATTTGGCCTTGAAATGACCCTACAGTGAGAAAAAAAGATTTTTAATTGCTCTGAGCACAAACACACACACGAACACACACTCATGTTTCCTGTTTCTATTCAAGATGCTTAAGAATCTGTTCAAGGACTTTATTTATCTTTATTCGTCTCGTATAAGTCTAAGGCAGATTTTTATATATATATATAAAAGCACAACGATTATCTGTTAAAAAATGTAACTTCCTTATTTTTGTCTATCATCTTTATTTTCCCATGATTCCATTGTTCAGTGCAAATAAGTGTGGTCAGCATTTGAGCCAAAAGAACTAACAGGTTTGATTTTTAGATTGAGCTGTGCATATATCAGCCGAACATGGTCATTTTTCATTTTTGATAACCGGAGAGAGACTGACAGCTATAACATTAGTGATGAGCAGCAAGGCATAACAGCAGCTGGGCACATGTCATACGAAAGGCAATAACATGACGACTGTCGACATGACAACTCCTGGTTGGCCAATTTCAGTTTCTGAACATACAGCACAGGTCAACCTAATGAGCTCCTAACAAAATAGTTCACCTAAAAAAGAAAATGAATTATTTATCACCCTCATGTCAGTCCAAAACTCGAATACTGTTATTTCTTTCTTGGAATATTCTAGGAAAAAGTCAAAGCATAACAGGGTTTAATGACAAAAGAGTGAGTAAATAAAATACATTTAATGATTGGGTGAACTATTTAACTTTTAAATCTGGTTATGATTTGGAAATTTCAGGCGTATGTGTTGGAATGCAATTGTGTTTTCATAACCAAAATTGTTTATGAGCTTATTAATAATTAACATTCCAGACGGGGCTGAAATAACTGTTTTCTTCTGCTGTGAATGCATCCTTTGTTTGTAGCATCTGATCTTGCTTTACCATCAGTGTGAGCTGGCAGAGAAAGACAACACAGCTATGTTTCCTTCTTCTCTTCTATTGTATTTTACTTCTCTGGCCTTGTCCATCTCCCGGCAGCCTCTCTTGGGGAATCTTTTATTGGTTGGTCTCATTTCTTGCATCTTCTCCTCTGTTCTCATGTCATCTGTTTTGTGCAGTGTTCCATCGCTGGAAGAGAGGCTGATGTTCACTTGAGAGTGACGATGTTTACTCGTTCTGGCTCAATAAAGAGAGCTGATCCGAGCTGGGGCCGAAAGCAACAGTATTGATCTATTTGGCTTGTGGTTTTGGAAGATATTTGCAGTCCTTTAATGACACAAAACTCCTTCTGTGGTACTTTTAGCACCGACACGATGTGATGACCAATGTTTGCACAAGGATAATTCAGGAGGATATCGTAAGGTTGTTCAAACAGCCACGGGTTGGATTTCTGCCAGCTGATTGGCTGGGAGTCATCTTATTTTAACATATGCACATAAACAAACACTATTCTGTACCAGCTGATTGTGTAAGTGTGTTAGGTGGCTCTGTGGGTATGTGATGTTGGGGTGATATGAAGGCAGTATTTTGATCTTTGTTTTTTACGGTATATTAGAGACCCATCAGTAGAGAATTTGCTTTTCTGTGCAAAAGAAGTACGAGAAACTCACTCAAGTGTCAGTGTCTCTGTACCAGCTGAAAACATTCTCCCACAGCAGCCCCTGTTGTTGACTATCAACACTTGTTTTTTTTAAGCAGGTAATATGTGATCTGCTTTATATAGTCAGAGTTTTTGTGTGTGAAGTGTGCTAATTGCTTCAGTCCATGTTTCAGATTGCTTTCTGTGTTTCTGTGCAAATGTTTTCTTTTCTTGTTACTTTTAAAATCTTTTTTTAATTAAGCGTAGGTTTTTGACGTTTGTTGAAACTGCTTTTGTGCTGTAATGTTTGTGATTTGAAAAGAATAAGAATTTAATCTGCATGTCACACTTTTTAGTTTGAATTTAGAAAAGTCGACTGTAAAATATCCTGAGATATTCTTCTTTAGGAAACAAAAAAAAACTCTAAAACACACATTATATTTCTGTGTGTGATTGTAGATTCTATGCACATGTAATTCACCAATGAATAGAATTTGTTTCATAGTATTTAACATTCTGGAAGAACATTCAAACCTTCAGTGGCTGGTGTGAGAGTGGGTACAGTCAATATATCTGCCCATTGCATCAGCTCAACAGCGCCCTCATATTGATTCTGCCTCTCTGACAGGAGAAGTTCTCCAAATGTAGAAAGAGGAACTCGGTTCCTCTCAGTTGGGCCAGATTTAAAGTGCTAAGTTATTAAAAAAGACCTTGATGGCATCGTGATTGTGAGGTTGTTTGTACCTTTTCTTTCAATATAAAAGAAAACCATCACAGGTGTCGTGTGTGTGTGTGTGTGTGTGTGTGTGTGTGTGTGTGTGTGTGATGTGAATCAAGGTAAAGTGTCTAGTAGTGAGAAACAGAGCTTGTCAGTTTAAAATATTTAAGAAAAATCATATATCTTCTATAAGTTATAGGCTGTGGATTCAGATACACTTGCTAGAGGGGTTATGCCTTAATGCCTCGTGTATGTGGTTCTGTGATCATTTAATACTGTATGTTTTGTACTGTATGATATCTCATGATCTAATGCATTATAAAGATGACTGAACCTGCTGTACCGTATCCCACATATCTGGACGTCTCAAAATTTATCCCATTTTCGTTTTTAACGTGGTTTTATTCCGCATTATTATTTTTTAGCCCCTCCAGCCTCCTTCTCCATTCTGTTATGTAATGCCCCCCTTTTGTGTTCTGTTAAAAACAAAGTACATTGTGAAAAGAATAAAAATAAAATAAAAAAAAAGTTGAGTTTTGTGCCCAATCAATTCCCAAACGGATGAAATCAAGTCCAAATATTCTGTTTCCCTTGAAAATCCATCAGATTATGGATAAAAAAAAGGAATTGCAAACAGTAGACGTTTAAGAAGCATGGATTAATCTAGCATGAGATTAGCAGTGCGCAGTCTCCAGTGCTCTCACTGTAACTCCTGCAGTAGTTGAACGACAGATGCATCCGTCTGTTTGCAGCCGGAATACCTGCTGAATTCTCCATATCTTCCCGGTTCTGTTTTCCGGCTGACTGATTACAGCAGGAGGCCAGTGGCTCTCTGTATGAATGCACATTATAGAGATGTATTTGTATATTATAAAGATGTGTCTTTATACGACGCAGCCAGTCTCATTTAGTTGTGTGTATCATTAGTCAAAGTGATGCAGATGAAAATCCTGCCACTGTGTAGATGAATTATTAAACACTGTGAGCTGCCAGAGAAGGACAACAGGGTCTTTCGTTAAAGCTCATTAGTTACGTTACGGTGCCGTTTACAGTTCTCTTCAGCCCCTGCGGCGTGGAGCGTGAATTACAGATCGGGTGATGTGGATTTAAGTATGTGCGTGTTTGGCTGTGGGTTCGAGTCCGTGGGTGGGTGTCCCCAAAGGGCATGGTTTCCAAGACAGCTGCCCTGGAGTGTTTAGCTCTTTGACCTTCTCACATAAAAGTGCTTAATAAGTAACGTACCTCCTGTATTTACTGCTAAATGGCCGCACGGATAAATTGGCTTGAAAGCAATTAAATACAGACCCAGCTCCTCCCCAGCTGACCCAGTCACTTAAGCGGGGGGCCATAATCACACTCATTTCCTGTTCCCAGAAATACAATTACACCTGTGGCTCTGCCCTTTAAACCGGACCGATCTCTGCATGCATCACACCAACTGAATACGTCTAATTTATCTACCGCACAAGACAATAGAATTACACCTGGACCTACGGCTGGTTAATGATTCACACGGACAACAGCTGAGAAGCTGAGATGTTGCTCATTAAGATAAACAGAAAGCCAGACACAGAATCTATGTGAGGCGCAAGGTTTTCACAGAATT
>JAZGTK010011931.1:0-15249 GCA_036877625.1 Ambastaia sidthimunki
TGATTTTCTTTGACGTTTGTAGGAAAGAGATCTTTGCACAGCAGTTACACAATCTGCAGCGTCCATGCAATAATAGATTCATACATTACAAATGAACTTTAAATGTTGAGTCACTATAAAGGAAATCCTCAAATCCCAGCAGTAAATACCACGCTGAGAACTGCTGGAGGCGTCTAATGGTTATTTCTGAAAAAAAACCTTTCCGTTGAGTGACGGTGAGAGAGAGAGAGAGAGGTCTAAAGTGTCAAGGAATTCATTGTCTGTTCTCCACCTGCTATTACGCGGCACCCAATCAACCTGCTAGCCAGGCTGGAGCCAGTGGCCATCTGGAAACGTTGCTGTGTTTATAAACTTGGCAGGGCCGTGCACTGTGGGGCCTGACCTCAACAAATCTGGAAACAATTAGAGCAAGACAGAGCGGTCGATTGGTGCGGACGGAGCCGAGATCTGCCTGCTTAAAGAAACGTACACGCGCAAATGTGATTTCATATGTAGTGTTATGTATAAAACATGCAAACGTGCTCATTACATTAGAATGACGGCACCCCAGCTAACAGGGAACATTGTCAGAATGTTGGCTAATGTTGCTCTAAATGTTCTCTTAAAGTTTTTAAAAGCGCTCTTGCAGTAATGTTTGTAGAATGTTATTTTAGCATTATATTTCACATATATTAAAAACGTTATGCTTAGTGGAACGTTTTAACATTTTTGAATAACGTTCGTGTATCCAAGCATTAACATTAATGCAACGTCTAAAACGACTGGATGTTTTTAACGTTCCTAGAACATTTTAAATAACCCTTTTGTTACTTAATAGAAACATTATGGAAACGTTACTACAAGATATATAAACTGTAGTATGTATAAGTCTCTCTCCCTCTCTGTCTCTCGCTCTCTCTCTCTTTCTAATACACACTCACAGCTGGATTGTTCCAGTATTGGCAGGACTGACTGCAGACTCAGTAACTTCCTACTTTATGATATCATGCCAAACAGGAAGTGCAGAGACACACCATTCAGAAACCCCCATCAGTCTTTCTGGCGTCTGCTCCTGTGGGCCACATCTTTCTCTTCTGAGGGAATCTGCTGTCTCGTTGTCCATTGTAAATAACCAATCGTTCAAAAACAGGGCTAAGAAATGGAAAGTTTTGAAGATGGGTTGAAAGCTTAGCTTTGGCATGGAGTTCAGCTGATAGATGTGGTTTATGAATCAGAATATATGGTTTGGTTATATATCGAACATTTATTTCATATGCAATTGTTCAGATGTGCTTGTGAAAAACAAACAAATCGTGAGAAACACAATTAGGAGTAAAACTTACAAACAGACCAATCAGAAACCTTGTCTGAATCTTGAAATCACAAATCTGTTGACCTTACATGAATGAAAAGATGCATTTAAAGAGGAGAAATGTGTGTGTGTGTGTGTATTTTGGTGTGTGTTTTCGCACATTGAGTCCAGTTTGCTCTAGGTGTCAGAGATGACGGTGTGTATGTGACAGAGGAAGAATGACAGCCATGTTCATACTGTTTCCTGCTTCCTGTCCACATGCTGAAATGCTGAAAGTCGCTGGAAAGCTACTAAGCTTTTATTTCTCTGTTCTTCCTGCAGCGTCACACAGGCACTTATCAGACTTGTGTTGTCCCAACACAATATCAATATCACACCTCCCAAAATTAATCCTGAAGAATTTACTGCAGAATTACTGGAATTATAAGTCTTGCTTTTGAATTGCGTTTGATGTCTGGATGGGTTCAGTTTAATCAATCATTAACTCATGCTGGATTTTGTTGTGTTATATTTTGTCTTTCTGTCAATATATTTTTGACACTTCCAACTTTTTCTGTACAGGTGCAGAACATCCTTTACACCAGCTGGTGGCAACAAGATACAGTCTTACACACCTGTGTACATCACACACACACACACACACACACACACACACACACACACACACACACCAATCAGCCACTGCAGTCAGGAACACACACATACACAAATCAAATTTGACTATTTGACATTTACATTGTTACATTACAATAATGTTGAAATTCAGCTGATGTAATATATAAAATGTTGCATGTTCCCAGCAAACAGGGAATGTTCTCAGAACGTTCTCTTAAAGTTCTCTCAAAGTTCTCTCAAAGTAATCAAAAAGTGTTCTTGCAGTAATGTTAGTAGAACTTTTTAAACATTGTATATCATACATCAAAAACTTCATTATTAAGTTACTAGTGTAATGTTTAAAAAACGTTACAGACTTTAGGAAATGTTTAAATAATGTTTTTATAACATTATAATGTTTGTATTTTGAACATTGCTAAACCATTCAAAATGAAATTTTAATGTTTTTTTTACTTAATGGAAATGTTGGGGAAACGTTCTTACAACTTAAATATGTCAGCTGGTATTATTCTTGTTGTACATATTGTACTATGTGCTTACAATATCATTCAGTGGCATCAGTATAAATGAAGGTCATTGGTTTGTCTGTCTTGTATTGTGAATTGTCTCTGAAATATGTCATTAACTTGTTTGAATTCAGATTATATTAAAATAAGTGCATATATAGAGAAAAAGCTAAACTTCAATAGACATGACATACAAATAAATATAGTATTACGTTATATAAATGTCTTACAATTGAAATAAACCATTTGATACCTGACTGAACGTCTGAATCTAGCAGCAGTTGGTGTGTTAAGAAAACAAACTCCTGCTGAAGTCTAGAAGTAAAGCTCGCTGGTTTCAGATGTCACTCAGATATTAAGGGCAGGAATGTTTTTGTGAAGATAAACCACAATGATTCACTTTGCTGGAATCACCTCACTCACTCTTTCTGGAGATGCCCTCAATAGATGTTCAGATAGAATCTCTGCCCTGGGCTACAAGAACATCTCCAGAGCCTGTGGAATGTTTCAGAGGTTCCTGCATTCAAGTGTAAGATGGTTTAGGGTGTGTGTTCCTTGCTTTCATCTGTCTCACGTCATGTGCTGTGTAGGGGAGTGTTTGAAAGAGCAGGTGGTATGTTTCGACCAGACAGGTGTTATCTGCCGTCTGTAACGCTGTGTGTCGAGCCGGTCCTGTTATCTGGGGTGTTTGGACCACAGCTGGTCAGCAGATCAACAACAGTTACAGTGTGGAAAGCAAGGAAACGTTTGTCCTGAATAACTATATGTAAAAACATTTTCTTTAGTTGTTTTTACACATTTTATTTCACATGAAGTTTTCGGGTCACACATGCAGTAAACGGTTTGCATCAAAGAAATACTCAGCTAACAGGGAACATTTTCAAAACATTGGCTTACGTTCTATAAAAGTTCTCTCAATGTTATCACAAGAAAATCTTGCAGTAACATCAGTGGAACTTTTTTTAACATTTCAAAAACATTATTACGTTGTTAGTGGAAGGTTTTAAAAATGATACGGAATTAAAAAACGTTTAAATAACTTTCTTTTTTAAATGATGTGTGAACAAATTCTGTGATACACAGCTGTAAATGTATAAGAATGTTTCCCTAATGTTCCCATTAAATAACAGAAACGTTAACCAAAGCAATAACACTATTAAAAAACTAAAACAATGATAAAAATACTAAAACACCTTTTTAAAAAACTAAACTGTTAAAAAAACTAAAACAACTATTAAAAACAAGTAACGTCTAAAACAAATGTTCTTTTAGAAAATGACATTTAAACATTTTGTTACTTAATGGAAATGTTCTGAAATGGGAAACATTCTTACAACCTAAAATTGTTAGCTGGGCTTGTCTTTAATCGGTGTAAGACGAGCTGACACAGCGATTAACATTCTCGTTCATATCAGCCTCTCATTCACGCCTCTCTCAAACACACACTCTCCATCTTTCAGCTATTTAACAGGTGCATGTCTTCGTGTGTCATGAACTTCTGCCAGGAACACAGAAGCGTTTTGTAGCCTGCAGGCCTGAACAGCCCAATCGCTGTGTCCCAGCCCTGAGCTGTGGCATCGCCCCAGTGGCTTGTGGGATTGCTTTTGGCCAGGAGAGGAAGATATGACTCCTAGCAGCGTGTTTTAACATGCGGTGGGCACGGCGCTGTGCAGTGAGGAATGTAGGGGCTTGTTGAAGTGTGTGTGTGTGTGTGTCTTATCCTGGCCTCGCCTGTCATTAGACAGGAGCTCTCACACTAAGATGTGAAAGAACACACATAGCAGTTAGTTTGAAGAGATCCTTGAGCTTCAGCCAATCAGCTTTTAACACCCCAAGGAAAGGGCGGGACCCAAATCTTCAGTCATTTGATTCAATTTTTGAATTGTGTATTTCATCTGAATTGCATGTTTGCATTTCATAGAACAGCAAAGAAAGTAATACGTGCTATTGTGATGATATGATTTGTATAAGTTTTACAAAGTTGCAATCCGTAACTTTTATGGTTAAAATTACAAAAATCAGTTATTGAGCAAGTACATGAAAGATCATTTTCTCATAATCATACCAATATTTGCAATGGCAAGTTTATAATAACATCAGTTTATAATATAATAAGGTCAGATTTGTTGTCAGTTTGGCTTAATTTGACTTTAACATCCGTAATAAAAAGTCAGTAAAGTAACCTGCAGTTTTATGTTTCAAACAGAGATGGCGGTAGAGAGACTAAAGTTACAGATTGCAGCTTTAAGACAAGTCTTAGAAAAAAATAATTTGTTCCAAAAAGTGGGTGGAACAAATGTAGAAATATCTGAAGTGAGGTAACATCTCCCTCACAGTTATAATGACTGACACTTTCATAATCTAAAACGCTGGATTCAGTGTAGATGTTTCCATTAGTTTATTGAGTCCAGCTCTGGTCACAATAGAGTTCAGCTCAAGATATGTTTATCTCTAACAATCACAATGGCTTGTTCTCACGGATACATACTGATGGAAATGCAGTAGTCATTGGTTCTTTAAACGTTTGTAGGTTTGTGAAGGTTCCCAAAGATAATTGTTTCTGACAACAGCTGTCCCTCAAGGTAAAATGCCTTGTTCATGAAACAATGGTAAGAAAAAGCCTGCAGCATGTTTAGTTTAGCCTGGCAAAACACACTCAGGTTAAATGACGTTTTCTTCTGAACAGTGTCATATATTTATTTTATTGTCTTGTCGTTTACCCCTTTCTTAAAGTGTTGCCATGCAAATCAATGCGCTTTAAATACTCAAAAGGTCTGTTTTGACTTATAAATGTGTTTAAGACAAGTCTACTGTTCATAAAACGTTGCTAATGTTCTCAGAGAACGTTGCTAATGTTCTCAAAAGTTCTCTCTAAGTTATCAAAACCGTTCTGTACCAGAGCATTAGTAGAATTTTTTAAATGTTATATCTTATGTCAAAAACGTTATTCTGAAGTTGTTAGTGGATTATTTTAAAACGTTACAGAATGTTTAACATCGTTCTTACAACCAAGCAATAATGTGAAAATAACGTCTAAAAAACTACCCGTTTAGAACTTTCAAGATAACACTTTTAACGTTTTTGTTGTTTGACGGAAACGTTAGAGAAACGCTTTACAATCTACAGTTGTTAGCTGGGAAGGCAGCTAATTAGGTTTTGGAACAGAGCCCATGTTGCCATATATTTAGCAGATTTAAAATATTTAAAAACAGTAAAGGAAATTTCTTGCCGCCACATGTTAGCCCTTAAGCTGTAATTATTGTGTCTCCTGCGTGGAGGAGAATCGCATGAAGAAAGCTTTGCGGTTTCATATTTGGTCATACGTGTTATGACTCCCAATAAAGAGCGTTTGATACACACCCTGAGTTTCCCTTCCAGGAGACGCTGGAGTATTAGCGGCTAGCAGTGATTCATTGCACGCTTGTGGCATCATGCTCACTTTCAAAGGGAATTTCCGCTGCCACAAGTTATTCACGCGCTTACTCAACATTCACCTGATCTGAGGACCGCGTGGGTGAGACTTACAGCTGCGTTCAGAGGCTTTAACACACTTTTCCCATGCAGAGATGTTTAGGAAACATCGAACCCAAAAATTCTGCCCTATTTTCTCACCCTCGCGTCTTTTCAGCTGAATGCGTTAATCTTGTTAAGGATTTAAAAGAGTGAATTGGTTTTTACTCGTCTGTGTTCTGTACAGTGACAGCTCACGGTGACCGTGTGTCTCAGGTCTGAATAAACAAAATACAGAATGAGATTTGAGTGCCAAAAATAACAGCATGTGTGTTTGGAACAACATGAGGGTGAAAAAAATGCATTCTTATTTTTGAGAACAGAATACTTACAGAATAAACAGTCTTTGTTTTCTCTCAGCTGTAGGAAGTGCACTATCATGACAGCATGAATTATACTCAGTAGTACACTCACATTCAGTGTGTGTGTGTTTGGTGTGTATGTGTGTGTCTGTGGTGTATAGTGTGTGTGTGGTGTGCGAGTGTCAGTGGTGTATAGTGTGTGTATGTGTGTGTGTGAGTGTCAGTGGTGTGGTGTGTGTGTGTGGTGTGTGTGTGTGTGGTGTGGTGTGTGAGTGTCAGTGGTGTGTGTGTGTTGTAATGTGTGAGTGTCAGTGGTGTGTGTGTTGGGGGATGGTTCTGTGGACGGTGAGGTCATAGCCTCAGGGACTGAAGGATCTGAGGTCAGAACACAGGAAGTGTTTTTCTTTGCCGTCACTGTGGTGTGAAGAGACAGTCAAGGACTGCGCTGATACACTTACCTGACTAACAAAAACCTTTTACTTCAGTAGCTTTTCAAAATGACAGTATCTGAGTGCAAGTGTGGTTGACCTTGCAGATAAATACTTTCCAGAAAGCATAATTCTCTCTTTTTCATAACTCTGTTTTTACCACACTTCCATCAGCACATATCTATCCACAACAAATGAGTACTTGAAAAATGACTTGTTCATTTTTTACAGTTATTATGTTTTAAGATTAATTTGTTTTAGTCTTTTATGGTTTTGGAGATTGCATGAAGTCAATGCACTTAACGTTTTTGAACGTTTAAACAGTTTAAATGTCCATGAAAATTGCCACTGGCTGAATATAAACTGATGTTCTGTTTGTGTGTTTTAAGAGATTGAAGTAATGAAGGTTTATGATGCTGCAGGTTTTACTGTAAAGCAGATGCGGGTTCGAGGGGCGTGTCACTCTGCTCAGATCTCAGTTTGGCGTGGAGCTGGATTATCTCATGAACTCTTGTTTTCTGGTTGAGGGACTTAAGTGATTTTGGACAAAACAAGCCCCGTCTTTTCACTCCTGGTGAGAGATTCCTCTTTCTGATAGCTCCAGGTGATTTGATCCTGGGGAGATAAACATGGTTTTTAAACCTGTCTCCTCTAGTACTTGTCACACTTGACCAACCCAGAACCTTTCAGCTTAAGATCAGACCCAGCTAACAGGGAACCGTCTCAAAACGTTAGCTAACATTCTCTAAAAGTTATCTCAAAGTTATCACAAACATTCTTGCAGTACTGTTAGAACTTTTTTACATTATATATCATATATCAAAACTGTTTTTGAACGTTCCTAGAACATTTTTATCAGTTGTTACTTAATGGAAACGTTACAGAAACATTCTCACAGCCTAGATTTGTTAGTTAGGAAATTGGTGTCTGTTCCATTTCACTTTGACCAGTTCACGAATTTTTATGTTTTATATGTTTTTAATTATATTTTTATATATCTTTTTATTTTTAAAATAAATATTTGAAAAGTTTATTATTATTAGATGTATTATTTTTTTCCCAAATTTTCTATTATATATTTTTATATAAAATGACTTTAAAGTGTTACTTTGGTTTTGCAGAGTTTATAATAAAGTGTTTTTATATTTTTGCAGCTCAGTTTGGTGATGCTGAATGAATCGCTCTTGTTCACGTTCCTTTTAACAGAAGGTTAATTTTAACAGAACACTCCTGAAATTATTATCAGCTTTTCTGTTAAGCCAAATGTCCATATATTGAAAATATTCCAATAGCAAATGTTTGTTGTTGTTTATGGCGCTGTGACACATCTGTATATAAACATGAGGTTTTTATTTAAAACCTGCTCCACCCCGAGCAGAAAAGACTTTTGTCAGTTTCTTTAAATTGTACCTTCTTTTGTTTGCACAAGTTTTTTGCAGCTGTCAGCTCGTCCGTGCAGGTACACGTCCTGCAGATTCAGTGCTGTGTCGCTCTCTCAGAGCGGCTGTGTTTAGAAAGAGCAGCCGGCAGAGCGTGTCTCATCTGTTCAGACACCCAGAGGCTTGCTGGGAAATCTGAAATTCACTGCCAGATTTCAACATCCCATAAGCAGCTTCAAAGAATCCAGATGAGTTTTGTTTTGGATGAACCTTCAACATGCAAATATAACTAGAGTATGATAGATTATAATAATGTGTGAACAAATTCTGTTTTACATAGCTGTAAATTTATAAGAATGTTTCCCTAATGTTTCCATTAAGTAACAGAAACGTTAAAAATGCCATTTTAAATGTTTCAGGAACTTTCAAAATGGCTGTTTTCCATGCTGCATTAACATAATTGCCTGAGTGTAAGAACGTTATTCAAACTTATTTTAATTGTGTAACATTTTTAAAACGTTTCCATGAACATACCTTTCTGATATATACAATATACAATGTTAAAAAAACATTCTACTAACGTTTCTGCAAGAATGTTTTTGATAACTTTGAGAGAAGTTTGAAAGAACTTTTAAAGAGCTTAGCCAATGTTCACAGAACGTTCCCTATTGGCTGGGCTTTTATTTGTATCCAAGTACTTTAAGGTTTTGCAACACAAGTCTTATTACACAAATACATGTACATTTAAATGCAAAGTTTTTGTAAGCTTTTAAAGTATGTGCTTATACAGAAACTGTCTTAAAATAAACTTACTCTGAGAAATACAAGAGTAAAAAGTGTAACAACAAACTGTCGTAAATACTTTGTTTTCCAGACGTATTTCACTGTTTATCTCCTA
The DNA here is from genome assembly GCA_036877625.1 of Ambastaia sidthimunki. Taxonomy (NCBI): domain Eukaryota; kingdom Metazoa; phylum Chordata; class Actinopteri; order Cypriniformes; family Botiidae; genus Ambastaia; species Ambastaia sidthimunki. The sequence continues at coordinate 8,930 of JAZGTK010011931.1, forward strand.
GTGAAAGACAGTGAGAGAGAGAGAGAGAGAGAGAGAGAGAGAGAGAGACATTGCACAGGTGCACAAAACTGAGCTGGTCCATCTATGGGCCGGTTTGTGCTTGCCAGACAGGAAACATACAAGCTTTAAATGAAGACTCTCTACTGGATAGATTCTTTTTGGATACTAAATCATGCCCACCAGCCTATTAATGGCCAAAGGGGGCTTGTTTCCAAATGTTTACTGTGTTAGAAGGAAAAATTGTCCACGTTAATACACGGCAAAATCAATATAATCTGGAGTTTTATTTAGTGCCGGGCACGAGTCCAACTTCTGTTCTGAACAATACTGAAGAGCAAGACGTCCATTTGTTTTCCCTACAGAGAAATTGATTTTTAACGATAATGTATAAACCTTTCAAGACAGACTTACCACAAGCTCTGAGTTTGTTAAGCAGTGATATATGCTTCTGCAGAGGGTGTATGTAAACAAGCTGGCCAGCGCTACATGCTGTTTTTCCGGCGAATGCAGCACACAAAGCTTTTCACACAGGTGACTGATAAAGATGTAATTACAGGGGTCTGTGTGGACATGACAAGACACGTATATTCACATAGCTGTGAGGTTTTAGGATTTGTGTCAGCACACACACATACACACACCTACACGTTTACTTATCATGTAAATGGGGACATTCCATTGACTTCTATTGTTTTTATTTACAGCTAGTTAGTATAAATAATATAACCTAACATTAACCCACACTCTAACCCTGACAGAAAACTTTCTGCATTTTTAAACAACACTTTGTTTTGCTTTGGGTACACATTTGTCCCCAGTATGTGGTTAAGTAAACACACACATTTATACACACACACACCTTTATTCATTTAAAAGACAGTTCATTAAAGTTGCATGTACTAATAAAATAATAATGGTAATGTAATATAGTTCATTAGCTCAACTGGGGTTGTTTGCGGTTGCCGAGCAATAGTGGCAGAAATATAGAACGTGTGGTCACAGGTGTGTGTTTCCAACAGCTCAACCAATCAGAACAGAGAATCAAAACACAGAGTTTTATATAGCGTTACTCCCTTCATTAAGTCTATGAATAATATTTTTAATGTTTGCATTATTCTGAAACAAATGTCAGAGATTGGCTGAAGTGTTTTTGTGTACCTGAGTGTGTGTGTGTGTGTGTGTGTGGTTGGAGAGCAGAGCTCTGACTTGCCCTCACAGATTTTTGAAATCCCTTTATCTGCCTCCTCTATGCACCTGCCACAGGCCGCACACACACACACACACACACACACACACACACACAAGCCTCAGCATGTCAAACTGAGCAGTCTCCACTCTTTATAACCTGATTGCTTTAACCTACATGTTAACCTTTCTGACAAACTCATTTTGTGATGTAAATTCCACTTTGTGCTTTCAAAAACACTTAACAGTCCGTAAGAGGTCCGTGTCACCCCATGGAATTATGGGTAGGTTCTTGAACATTAATGCGAATTGTGTGGATACGGATACATGGAGGAAGTGAGGTGGAGTCTGGAAGAATTCCATTAGAAAGTGTTTCACTGTCCACATGTGCAAACACGAGTCTGCAGCACTGCTGTCATTTTTATGCTCTGGTCTCAAAAATACAAAGTGTGTACAAGCTTTTCCCAAACCGAATCAATTAGAATCGCAATGTTAAAACTCCTGGATTAACAGGATACAGAGTTTTATTTTAGATCACCGGCAACTATTTCAGCAGTTCTGTTCATGAAATTCTTTTTCTGAAGTCACATATTTAACCTTTATGTCTCTGCTATGACAAATGATGTAGAAACTCAAGCAGATATTGAATACACGGTCTAAACGAATGGATCTGATTTCATTTCTTGAGAAATGACAGTGTGAACAGTCTGAAAACAGATTGGAAGTGGATGACAAGCCTAAAAAACTGGCCTTCATGTCTGAAGAGGTGTTTGGCAGTCAGAGGCAGAAATTACAGTCATCCAGAGTTCTTTACAATAATCTTTCCATTCACTGAAACACTGTATTATTATCCCACCTCAGAGTCCTCGTCTTTAAATCTGAGAGTTACCGCAAGGTCTCCGTCTTACAAACAGACAGTAGAGTTCCTTCTGCACACTTACATTTACTGAAACACTGTCAGCATGCTGTTACACATGCAATAGATTTCAAATGCATTTGTTTGTCCTTGTGCTGCCCTGTAGGATAGTAGGTAGGTTGTAAGAACGTTTCCCTAGCATTTCCATAAAAGTGTTGAAAATGTTTTAGGAACATTCAAAATGTCCTTTTTATTGACGTTTATTGAAGTCTGTATTCTGTAACATTTTTTAAAACATTCCAACTTAAGAATAACATTTTTGATGTATGTGGTATTTATTTTTTAAAATGTTCTACTAATGTTACTGCAAAAACGTTTAGAGAGAAAAAAGCTTTTAGAGAACATTAGCCAACGTTCTGAGAATGTTCACTGTTGGGAATCTGCGAAGCGATGGACTTCACAGAGAATGAAAAGCTTCATTCTCAAAATTAAACACCATCTGGGCCACTCGTCTTACGTTATGCGGCTCAAAACATCAGATTACCTTCACCTCCCCTTTAAAACTTAAGACCGGCGCATAGTTTATGCAGCTCACCTACAAGCCTGGAGCTGCAGTATTACATGCGATTTGAGCTACACCTGCAGCTGCTGAACAAGTGTATGAGTGTCTAGGTGGTCGTGTTAAAACCTGCCCTGTCTTTCTCTCTCTCTCTCAGGTGAGGAATGTTGCGTTAAGACTATCAGGTGCAGTGGGGCGCGTGGCAGCACGCTACGAACAGATAACCTGCTTCCATGCGACGGAACGCAACCGTGCAGCCCATTGCCAAACAGCCAAAATCACGGCTCTGTACTGAAACAAACAAATGGATTGTGATGAATGAGAGAGGGTCACAGGATATTGATTCATGATAGAGTTAAAGGAGCATTTGGGAGAGGACAACAAAGCATTGTTTTAGGCAGAACAAGGTGTCTTGAGTCACAGCAGAACTGGGTGGAGATAAATAAGTAGCCTGGGGGGAAGAAAATCATGCCCTCTCTCTCTTTCTCCTTTATATCTTCCTCACTCCACCCTTTTCTGCTGAAAGAGTTTAATAGATGGAGATGCATTTTTCCTTCTTTTTAGATCCTAATTCTTTCATTATTTCAGTTGGGACTTTTTAAAAACGTAAACAGTGGAGAGTGAAGAAATTATTAAGGTGAAAGACAAGCATCATTGTTACATTTTACGTAAGGTAAAGTCGAAGATGTTAAATATAGAAATAATTATTTTTAAAGTATTAGTTATTAAAGTTTATCTTTTTGAAATTGTGTGAATATAAATGAGTAAGAATGTACACATGGAGACTAACCTGAGCACGTGTTAACCACCACATCACCCCATATAACAGGGAATGTTCTCAAAACATTGGCTAACGTTCTCTCAAAGTTCTTTCAACACTAACAAAAAATGTTCTTGCAGTAATGTTAGTAAAACTTTTGTAACATTTTATATAATATAAAAAACATTGTAACAAAAAACAGTATCAAAAATGTTATTCCTAATGTTTCAAAACTTTACAGAATTTAAAAAGTTTTGAACAACATTTAAAAACATTTTAAAAACTAACAACATTTAAAAACTGACGTTTTAAACATTCCTAAAACATTAAAAATAAATTTTTTGTTACTTAATGGAAACGTTAAGGAAATGTTCCTACAACCTAGGACGGCTCCAGTCTCTTTTTTTAGGCCTCAACTAAAACACAGCACGTTACAGATCCTTCACCAGAACACATTAAGCGATGGTGAACTGTTTTAATTATAGTTTTAAAATCAATTAAAACATCGTTTGCTGCCCTGCGACAACGTACCCAAAGCAGTCAAGCTCTCAGCTCCACATAAACCACAATCAGCAAAGCATGATGGGATATTACAAAACAGACACTCGCTCATTCCTGTCAGCATGTACCACTTATGGCCTGTTTCTACAAGGTACTATTGGCTCCATCAAGAATTGTGACAGCCCATAATAACGACATAAAAAGTCCTGGTGTTTTGCTTTCCCTAACCAAACCCTTCTGTTTTCCACGTCATAAATCAAACCCAATCGGACATCATTCACATGTGAGTTCGGAGTCATTATGCCCGGCTCAAATTCATTCATTATCTGCAGTTTTTGGGGGGTTTTGAACACTTTTCTCTGGGTTATGTTATCGTTGCCCCTTTGGAGACACAAGTGATAGCATTTATCATCCAAAGCCAAGCGCAGGAGCTTTTCAGAAAGGGAAGAAAAAGAAAAGATTGAGGAGGCCCTTCTCAAATTTTCATTTTTCCAGAATGTGTGTGTTTTTGTTGTCTTAAATTTTCCTTGGTGGCCCTGAACAAAGTGTTTCTCTGTGGACCAGTGCTGGGGCTCGCAGACGTTCTGTCTGTACTGGGAGTTCCTGTTCCCAAGTCCAAAACCCACAGACCCACAGCAAAGAGGACAAGGTCAGATTCTGCTCGGCAACATAAGAGGCGCATTACTGGCGACGGGCTGCAGCCCTTCACAGACGTGTGGAGAGACGTGTGTGCGTGTTTTGATGGTAAATGGTTGGTTGGTGCTTTTAATTGTCTTAATGCTTACATTACACTTGTACGTTTTTGACATTGGCAAAGTCAGTCAACCTTGTGGAATATTTTATTATGCATTTGAATAATATTTCCACTTGTTTTATGTGTAAGCACCAGATTTTATGACTTGACTCTTACACAAAAGGGTATGACCACACAAACACACCGTGTAGAACATGTTAAAACTGTAGTTAAAGCTGCAATTCGTATCGTTTTTTGGTCAAAAATAAACAATATTCAGTTATTGAGTAGGTACATTACAGATCAGTGTTCAACACAATCTTCTTGTCTTACCCTGATTCACAATAATACGTTTACAATAATCATTTATAATTTGAGTTATTCTGGTCTGATTTCACTGGAAATGTTTGTTTGGGTTGATTTGACTTTAACATGTTTAATGAAACATGTTTGTGAAGTAACCAGCAGTTTTATCTTTATCTTATAGATTATATTCTTTAAAGCACTTTACAATGTTTTTTAAAATCCCAGATTTTTGGCAGTATTAATAGAATAGTATGATTGTCTTTCCAGCTAACAGGAAACGTTCTCAGGCTAACGTTCTCTAAATGTCAAAATGATTAAAAAAACACGCTTGCAATAACATTGGTGAAGTGTTTTTATAGCGTTCATATAGCATGTATATCAAAAATGTAATTCTAACATAGTTTGTTTCTTTCTGCAAGGTAGTTAGTGGAACATTCTTATAACCAAGAAATAGCGTTCATACAATTTCTAAAAAATTGGATGTTTTGAACGCTCCTAGAATGTTTTAGGGAAACGTTTTTATAACCTAAAATTGTTAGCTGGGTTAGCACATGCCACTAATAAGAACAAACTGCATTTTTGGGGTTTTGGCCTCTTTATTGTTTTGATCTTCTGTCCATCTACGGCTGTTTTTTTCAGTGAACACATTCCAGGAACTAGCTGAGGATTATCAGAGGTCTGGATTCCAGCCACGGTCAGACGTAATAAAGAGGTTGTAGACCATTAGTGTAAAGATTAAGCTGAAGACACAGACGTTCTGTTATCAGATGAGAGTGTCACAGGTCCACAGAGCAGGTCTTTGATGTTTAGAGTCTTCCATCCGTCTGCACTGATGTTCTGCAGACCTGGTGAGATTTCATGGCTTTGATGGTCAGCTCAACAGCAAAAGGTTTAGCAGTAACCTTTTCTGATACCTTGATGTTTTGCTACAGCTAAAACAACCCAATTTATCTTGTCATTGAGTTATGTCATCTGGTAGAAACATCTAGGAAACCCATGCAATTGAGAAACTTATTTCTGATTAACACTACCAACTTTTAGACATGTATGCTGCACAGTTGTTGCCTCTCAGGTTTACTTTATTCTAAAAAATAATTTATTTTTATGAACATTTACATTTATTCAAAGAGAGAGCATTTACAAAACGAGAGCGCATTAAACATTTTGCCCTAAGAACCAGCAAGCCATTCTGATGCTAGAGACAGTATAAACAGAAGATGTTTTTTATAAGAACGAACATCGGAGCATTAGGGATTAACAACAAATTCATACGTACGCACAAATTAAAAAAACTAATTTAAAGCATTTAAGAATAAACTTGTTTGAAAATGAGACAGGTGCCAAACTTTTGCCTGGTGTTATGTTTCTATATCTTCACACGCAAAGGTTTTAAAGCCAAAATAAACCAAAAAACACCCTG